>JAHHZJ010001650.1:0-43511 GCA_021437245.1 Aegilops speltoides
GAAGAACACACCCGTGGGGTTTTTAAGGTGCTTGTAGTTCCATTTGTTAATATGATCCTTATCGTGAAGTAGTGAGGATGCTCGTCCGTCTTAGCTTAGTTCCTCCTTCGAACCTCGCGAGGACTTGGCGCTTTGGGCTGACGGGTCCCGGTCCCAAAGCGAGGCTTCAACCATCAGCTGGTATGCAGGTCACGATGCGTGGTCAAGGCTAGGAGGTGAGAGGCCGGGGTCGATAGAAGCCTGAGTCGCGATGCTCAGGAGGTCCCCTTTAGCGCTCAAGCAGCCATCGTTTGGTGAGAAAGGAGTGCAACATCGACAAAACGGAACTGCGTTAGGTGGGAGGTTGGTGCTGCCATAGCTAGTATTCATGGAGAATGACTTATCTCGGGGGTCAGAAGACACCTCTCGGCGCGGCGCCTGGCCCGCGCTCTGTCAGCTGGGGAGTTGCCTGGCGAGGTCCCCACGTGCCTCTTCCCTCTCGCCTTTGCTCCCCCTCGTGCTCTACGTCCTCAGGTCCCGGCCCTCGAGCGAGCTCAGCCGTCGCTGGTATGCCAGGTCGCGATGCCGTGGACAAGGACGAGGTGAGGGCTGGAGAGCGATGGAAGTCCATGGTCGCGATGCTTAGGTACCCCTTTAACATGCAAGCGGTTCGGCGGGTGAGAAGCGAAGAAGATGTTAGGGAGGCCTTGCGGCGCTGCTCATAAGCGATCCTGCGAGTTACGTCATGGGAAGCGAGGTTTGCCGTTACAATTGCCGGCCAGCTGCTAGTTGCTCTCGGAAGGTGGCGAGACCTTTGAAGGCTTGGTGAGTGGCGCCTGCTTGGTATTGCATGACGAGCTCAACCATCGGGTTTGTCAATGTTGCGAGGGGCGGATCCATGCATAGCGTCGTGCCGTGAGGAGCAGCTCCATCGATTTAGTGTTGATCGGCGGGCGATCAAGTCAAACACGTTAATCATGAAGAGCAAAACCGTTTAGATAGGCTCGAGAAAAAGCGATCACGCTGGGTCGGGCCCGGCGACCTTGGGGATGATGCAGCCGAGGCACCCCAATAAAGTAAGCTAAACATGAATCAAGGGATACATGCCGACCCACGCGACCTGGGAATGATGCAGCCCTGGGGGGTGCTCCCAGCTGAAAATGAAACTCGAAGGATGTCACCTGATAATGTTGAAGATGAAGGGATGCTGAAGTAGCGGATGGCGTGTGTCGGTGTCAAAACCGGCGGATCTCGGGTAGGGGGTCCCGAACTGTGCGTCTAGGCGGATGGTAACAGGAGACAAGGGACACGATGTTTTTACCCAGGTTTGGGCCCTCTCGATGGAGGTAAAACCCTACTCCTGCTTGATTAATATTGATGATATGGGTAATACAAGAGTGGATCTACCACGAGATCAAGGAGGCTAAACCCTAGAAGCTAGCCTATTGTATGATTGTTGTAATGGTTGTTAGTCCTCTGGACTAAAACCCTCGGTTTATATAGACAGGAGAGGGCTAGGGTTACAGTCGGTTACAATGGTAGGAGATCTACATATCCGTATCGCCAAGCTTGCCTTCCACGCCAAGAAAGTCCCATCAGGACACGGAGGGCGAAGTCTTCAATCTTGTATCTTCATAGTCTTGGAGTCCGGCCGATGATGATAGTCCGCTATCAGGACACCCCTAGTCGGGACTCCTCGGTAGCCCCGAACGAGGCTTCAATGGCGCGAGTCCGCGCATTTATAGTCTTGGCGTTGCAAAGGCGGGTTCTCCTCCAAATTCCATGTGTTTGCGAATAATGTTCGGCTCCCTTACAAATGTTGCGCTTCTTGGCTTCCGCCCAATAATGGCCCTTTTCCGCGTCGCATGAATCGAAAAGCCGAGGTATCTTTATGTTTTACCCCTAGCTGCGCAAATAATCATCTATAAAAGAGATGGGAATCCGGATCCAAATCACACCATCCTCCTTCGCAAGTACTCATCGGGCGCTTCGACCAAAACCCATTCCATCATGGACCATCGGCGGCTCCTCCTCTCGCTCCCAGCCCTCCGCCGGAGGCGTTGAGAGATGTTCAGTTCCGCAATGGTGGTGAAGCTTCAAGCGGAGGATATCTCCTTGACCTTTATGGTCCCGGTTCGGCCGGGCTGGCCACTTACAAGGTGGGAAGCAAGCGGAGGTCACCTAGCCCCTCTAAAGGAGGCGGGTGTGCCGTCCCCTATCTAATAAGGGGGCTTGGATTTCTAGTTCATCCGTTCCTTTGCGGGCTTCTGGAGTTCTATGGTCACCAGCTCCATCACCTCACGCCCGCCTCTATTCTGCACATCGCGGGTTTCGTAGCTCTTTGCGAGCTATTCTGGCGTCGAGCCCCATTTTCTTGTTGTGGAAGAGGCTGTTATGCCTCGTACCCGTTCTCATGAAATTCGATATATCAAGTGGGCGGCGCGAAATATGGCGCATCGCCGGGACGGATATCCATCCGGAACCCCAAAGCGTCCGGCGGCCCCGGAATGGTTTTATGTAGAAAACGCTCCTTTGCGGACCCGATTGGATCGGCCTCCGGAGTTCACAAGGCTCCTCTGAAGCGCTGAGTTGGCGCCAGCGAGCCCTCAAGCTGGAGGAAGACAAGGCGTCCATTATTTGATGGGTCGGATAAGTTTGCTGGCCCATTCCGGATTGACCATGATTGGAGTTATGGCCACGTGCATAATCTGGGAAGTGCAGCCCGCACCTGTGAGGGGCCACCCATGTGGGATTTCAGCGGGAAAATGATGCCACCCGTCATGGCGCAAAAGGGCGGAATCGGCCGAAGATCTGGTGAAGATTTTGCCCGGCCTGTACAAGGGGGAGAAGGAGGACTTCCTCCAGACAAGCCCATTGAATGGGTTCTCCATGAATAACCCTCGGCGTTGGGTAAGCAGACATTTTGTTTATCCGACCCATGCTTTCAAAGTTAAGTACCTTACTTTACTATTTCGACGTAGGAGCTGCGTCGGGATGTGGAGGGCATACATAGTCCGGCTCCATAACCCGAGGATCCAGGAAGATCCCTTGATCCTGCCTCCGAAGAGGATTCGGACATAAAGGTGGAGCTAATCGACGGGGTATTCCACCAACTCAGCATGGACAGTGCTCTAGTCGCCATTACGGCTGACTACCCCGGCCTATCTCCGGCTCCCCAGGTGATTGTGACCGAAGTCCTGACACCATTATTTCGTCCTTGCGCATTTCTGACCACCATATCCGACGGTGTCTTGCAGGAGTGTCACACCCTGATTTTCATGGCACAACACTTAAGCTGATAAATCATGATAAAATGTGGTTTGACAAAAACTTTTGTGTGTTTTGGTCCTTGCTTGATTTGATTTTTGTTTCTTTGTTTGCAAGTGCTCTAAAAATAAAATAAATCCTCCAACTCCTATACTTCATCTCCTTGATCCAAAACCTTTTCCCAATGATCATACCATGTGTGCTGAGCAATATAGTATTTTCTTACAAAAATAATTTGGCCAAAAGTATTTTCAAAAATTAGTTTTCAAAACCCCTGAATTGAGGATTGCACTTCAAGTACTTAGTTAAGGGCAGTAAAATCTTTCAAAAATATATTTGACTCCTATTAGATATAGGATACCCGAAACCACAAAAATATGATTTTAAAAGTTATTTTCCTATTTTATTTAAAAGCTTTTATTAAGGCCAGAAATGGTCTTTAATAGGAAAAATTATTTTATTGTTTTAAAAATATTTGACAAAAATCGGGGAAACTCGGTGGACATATATTGTCCATATATAAGAGTTTCATCACATGGTCATGTTCAAAATATTGGTCAAATACCTCAAAAACCCTTTGGATATTTCAAGCTTTTGAATTATTTACAAAGGAAATATTCTCCAAAATTCCAAGAAAATTCTATCATGTCACATATGACATATTTGGTGATCTTGCCAAGTCTCATGTCTTGGAGAACAAGATAACATCATCAAATCCCTCAAAACCACTACATCCTTTTCAAGTTTGAACAGACTTTGCCTTTGTCAAACATGTCCAAATCTCTCAAACTTGGTGCACATTCTCAAATGGTGTAATAATGCATCTAGACAAAATGGCACAAGTTGGAGAATTTTATCTTGACCAAAGTACCCCAAAACCCTCTCTGACCAGATTCAAATTTGAAAAACTCTACATTACCAACTTTCTCTCCTTGATTCCAACTTTTGTGAGAATGATCACATGACCAAATGAGGCCACTACACCAAGTGGTGCATCAAGGAGAATTGATTTTCATGACTAAATCTTGGAAAACCCATTTCTGTTCATTTCTAGGGTTTGCCAAAGTTACATTATCAACTTTACGCAAATGAGCTCCAAATTGGTGGAAGGCCCTAATTATATGTCATTTCACCCTATGGAGTCTCATGGCGGATCAAATCATCTACTTGCCCAAACCATCATCAAACACCTACGCCACTTTACCAAAATCCCATTTTGGCCACTTCCACTAATCTCCATGAGTTATCCTTTTACCACATCCCCTACTAGTCCCCTTTACCTCTGGTGTTCTTCCCTGCAGAGGCAATGATGAAGAGGCGAGACCCATTTTCCTCTCAGGGCAGCCACTTCCCCCTCCCTTTCTCATCTCCCTCTCCTCTGGCATGTTCGGGGCATCCAATCCACTTTCCCATTGTTTACTCCCCCTGCAGCTTCCAGGGCGCAAGTAGCCGCACCCATTCATAAAAAGGCATGTCATGCCGGCCAAAGCAGCTCTGGAGCACGTCAGCGTGCTCCCGACCGTTGACCACGGCGCTCCCGTCCACCTCAGGCCTCCCCTCACGCCCGGTCGAGGTGCCTCGGTGTCACATAACCGCCACCTTGGTCGGCCCCTCCTCTCTCCTCCTCCCGTGCCTCGCGCTAGCAAGCAGAGAGCCGCTGGCAGCGCCAATGGTGCGGCTCACCTGTGCGCCTCGACCTCTCCCGCTCACTCTCTCTCTTCACGGCACCCTACCGGCTCCCACGGCGCCACAGATAGCCCAGAGCCTCCTCCGTAGCCACCCGGCCATTCCCTTGAGCACCCGTGAGCCACGTCCACGGCGAGCCTCTGAACCGGCTACTTAAAAGCCGTCCCAGGACCTCCTCTCCCTCCGTTTGCTCCCCTCTCCCCTAGAGCCCCTCTGGACCAACCCCACACCCCTCCTCGTGCCCTCCTTGCATCTCCATGGCGAACAATGCATGGCCTTCGCCCTAAATTAAGCGCCATTTAGTGCCCCTCCTCCCGACCTCTCTGTTCGAGCAACACAGCACCACCGCCAACTCTCCCGCACCTCCTCCTTCCTCCCGTGCCTGCCTCACCGTGCCCCAAATCTCATGGCGGTCTCGTCCATGTGACCCGCACCCTACTCAGCCCGGTGCCGGGGGCCGTACCACCCAGTTGGATGCGGCATAGCCTCTGGCGCTCGGTACTCGGCGTCACCGAGTGGCAGTACCGCCGGGGGGCGCCCGCACCATCGGCCTCGCCTCCTCTGTCTCCCGGCCAGCGCCCAGCAGAGGTTGAGATGAACCGATAGATGGTCCCAGCGTCGGCGACCAGTAGTGAGGCCGCCCGTTTAAGTGAAGCAGGCTCTACCCCTTCCGCCGCTCGGGAAGGCGTCTTCGAGAATCGCCTTGGCGTCGCCCGACACCACGCAGTGAGCAGCTGGGCGGCCCGGTGCTATCCTTTACTGGTGCTGCGAGATAAGGGTAATGACCATATTCCTTTTATTCTTTTCCAGTGACTTTCTAAAATCCATATATAATTCAAATTAACTCCAAATTTGATGATTCAAATTTCTAGTAGTTCCTAAAATCATTCCCTATCAAATGGTGCTATTTGCACATCTTTCCAGAATCATTTCCTTCACAAATATTTATCAAATCCTGTTTTTCCATTTACATGATGAACTTTAGAAAATCACGGAAGGCTCAAACTTTCTCCAAATGCCATGATTCCAATTAGTAGATGAATCTAAGTTCATAACCTAGTTTATGAACATTTTTTGATACTTTACGTACCACATAAATTATTGGGCCATTTCTCCATATTTGACAACTTTGCAAATTCATAAGAAATTCATTTGAACTCCAAATCCGGTGAAACCAATTCCTAGATGCTTCTAAAATCATCCTTTGTTAAATGGCTGCCTTTGCTCATTTTCAAAATAATTCTTCTGTACACTTCTTGCAAATCCATAAACCTCTTGATTCCATCATATTGAAATGTTGAGAGATGTCCATTGATCAAATCCTAATGAAACCACTTTGGTCATCCCTCATATGACCAGAGGTATCCCGAAAAAGTCCTACTCATATTTTTAGAGCACTTTTATTTTTGCCTTACGGTGTTGCTTACTATGATTGTTTCCGATGTTAGTTGACGAAGTAGGCGGAGTACTTGGAGTTGGACCAGAAGACTTTGAAGACCTCGAAGACTTTGTTAAAAAGGCAAGCAGCCCTTTGACCATGTCTATGAAACCCTTTATATGCATGTCATATAGCTCTTTCTTATTGTTGCATCGGAATCATGATGCGATGGTGAATCACGTGGGTTGGTTGCCTCTGTTACTTCCTCGTTGATACTTGCATTGTGCATGACCCTACCTTCTTATGAGGGTTATGCGGTGGGGAATAGATAGGATGCTAAAGTAGTGCTACATAAAAGGGGCGGGTATGTGCATGATGAAGGAGGCAAAGTATTTTTCAAGGACTTTTGAAAACCCGTCGGGTGTCACTTAGGCCGAGGAGATGATGAGATGGGTAACCACTTGATGGCGAAGTGGTGTACCACTTGATGGCAAGTCGAGCTTTATGCTAGGATGCTTTTCTAGTCGGAATGCATGTAGGGTTAAGGCGGATGGCATGGGTCCAAGTTATCGGCGAAGATTTCCGCTCGATGTTATACTCGGACTTGACCATAATGGTCCTACTTGTATGTCTGGTATGTATGGATGTAAGACTCGTTATTCAGCTTACGTGTGTTCGGTGAGCATTGATCTCTGGGATCCTTTGTACCGTGCATTCGGTGATCACGACTTATGAGTCGGGGTCCCCCAGAGTGGTATTAGAGCCATCGGTGTAGGAAGCCTTAGTTAGCATGGTGGTTAGTTAGGGTAAAACTATTTCCAAAACTACTACTAGTTTTCAAAACTATCTATACCTCTCTTCCCTTCTCGGTTTTTTGAAAAACTAAGGTATACTTTCATATTAATCTCTTCCCTTCAAAACCTTTGGTGGCTAGAAGCCTTATGCCCACGACCACTTTGGATTCCTTGAAATCCTCGCGGATAATCTAGAAGGAAGATGCCTTGCGGACATTCACCCACATCTCCACGAACACAAGATTGGCAACATCACAACAAGGCGATACCAGCAGAAGATACATCCTCGAGGAATGAGGACACGAAGACCAGGAGATGGTGACACCCTTGACCTTGCCCCAAGATGATGCAACCTTAGCCTCGATGATCGGGGCATAGAATATGCAAGATCATGATATACATCGCTAATAGAGTAACCTGTCACTACCGTTGTTATATCGGCAACCACCGATGGATGAGAACCTAGCCATTTGGTCCGCCGCACCATAGTGAGCAGGAAAACGGTTCTCCACATCCCCCGCTCTTGGTGTCGATGTTGTCACCAATGTAACCGACATGGTGGACCTCTATTACGCCTTGATAATATCATTGCATAAAGGATTACCTACCTGGTACCATCGACGGCTTAGAAGACAAAAGGGGATCGTCGTGATTAAGAAGACAAGAAGATCAAGTCAATGCCAGCCACGAGGAGCCACCTTCACCCCATCACCTCATCGGGGAGAAGTTGTTGAAGATTCTTGAGGCTCGACCAGTTGTTTCGTCGAACAACTACAAGAGGCGTAGCAAAACACGAGGAAAACTTCGAGAAGCTGCATGAGGCACAAGGCACGACTCTTGGTCAGAGAACCCCTAGGATAGGATGAGTCGTGTACCCCCTATCTTGTGATCGAGTCCATTATGATGGTTGAATAGAACCATGATTGTGTGTTGCTTGTTTTTTATTTGTTTGTGTTTTGATATAAGTCGCACTTTTGCCCTAGGCAACAAATGCTGCGACTATATCACCTACCTTATTTGTTGTTTCTGTTTGGCCCTTTTGGCACTTGTTTGTTTGCACTTGCACTATAGAACCCCTTTAGGCGTTCCCTCCTCTATGCTACTTTCTCCTCTCATCTCTCTCCTCAGCTGAAGACAAGCAAGACAATATGCCAAAGTTCCACCTCGGCGACCAACAAGCGCTGAAGACTTTGCTCTGACCTCCTCGACCAAATGCAACCCCATAGAATTATGTTTAACCCTCAAGACTAGAAACCCATTCCTAGACCCTTGAGACTTCACGAGATACCCCAGCTCGAAACCTTAACCACTGAGCTTAACCTCACGGAATCACAAGAGAACACTGTTAAGCCTCGTAACCTTGCTTATCCTTGGGTTCATTATGGGACTAGTGGACATAGTGAATGAGCACATTATCATCCTAAGATAGCACCAAAGCGGCGATGCCATAGGGAAGACCAAATCGAAGATATAGGGACAAAGGACAAATGACTTGATGAGTTTATATCAATGACTTGAGGAATTATATGAGACTATTTGGTGGATTATGAGGCTTTGATGTTGGTAGATGAACTTCGGTGGGATCATGATTATAGAGTAGCATAGCTTTCAATACCCTGAGTAAATTGAATTTATAGGAAATTTATGATGTAAGCTGAATTCTTGGAAGTATTTGGATTTAAACTTAGCCATGGGATATTGATAGGAGAGTGTTGATACTAACGTAAATGACCTTGGGGAAGCATGAAGGAATTCTCGTTGGACATGAGATTTGGATTTAAATAGGTGATCCTAGTTGAGTATAGGTGGTGAGTGCGTCTCGTGGTTGATTGTAAATTGGATTTAGGTGACGATCTCGATCATGATACCATGTCTATTGGAGGCGATAAACTAGGAGATTGGACTAATTGTCGGAGTTATTTAGGGTTCTATATAAGCTTGACCTTGGGTTTACTTGACCATGATAATGAAAATCGGTGGACTTACTATAGTAGAGATAGCCCTTTCAAGTGTTTGGGGATTATAGGATATTAGAAGATCGTGTGGAACACCATAGAGATTGGTTTGAAGAACTCTTTGGATCACGTAGTGATTGGTGTAGTTAACGGGTTGTTGGAGTTAATTCATAGAAAAACAAGAATTTGGTGTGGCATACTAGCGTGTTTCCTTAGGATAGAGATGCACTAGCATGGACCTTGGAATAATAGGATGGGCACTTGGATTGTCTGTTTTATTCAGCTTGGAAGCTTGTATGCTCTACCCATGGATTTTTAGGGGTAGCCGGACACATGAGTTTGGGGATTGTAGACATGTATGATTTTGTTAGAAATCCTCTAAGAACCATGAGGATATGAATCACATGAGTGATGATTGGAGTTGACCTATGCAAAATGATGCTATCGGTGATATGATGTGATTTGTTTAAAGTACTAGATAGACTATTGGCATCTCGAAAGCGTGCTCAAGGATGGGATGATAAACATTCACTCGCACACTAGAATCCTTGAAACCCTTCGTCCTACCAAGCCACAACACGGTTAGATCGACCTTGGGCTTTGGCTCTAGATCAATAAGACCTTGGCCAATACTCAGCGTAACCATCCCCAATGCCTCACCCACTATACATACCCATAGACTTCATGGAGTGCTTAGACAAGATAGTTGTCATCATCATTTGGTGACCTACTTGTCCACCGAAAACAGTAGAAAACCTGGCGACACTTGAGGATGGTCCTAGACAAGCTTGAGAGCACCAACTGTATGCCAAGTTCAGCAAGTGTGAATTTTGGCTGCGTGAAGTTGGATTCTTGGGTCATGTTTTAAGCGAAGAAGGGTTGTCGGTCGATCCGCCAAGATTGAAGCGGGACTGAATGGCAATCCCCAAGCAATGTGAAGAGTGAAGCTTCCTCGGACTCATGGATATTACATAAGTTTGTTGAAGGATTCTCGGGCATTGCCCGACCCATGACTCAGCTCTTGAAGAAGGACAAGAAGTTGAATGGGCCGAAGTCGAAAAGCTTCGAGGAGCTGAAGAAGAATGACCACCGCCCGATTACAGCCACACGGATATACACAAGGAGTTTGTGATATATTGTGATCGTCAAGAACGGATGGGAGGTGTTACGATGCAAGAAAGCGAGTTGTAGCCTACCTTTCAAGGCAACTACGGCCTCATGAAGAGAACTATGCTACTCATGACCTTGAGCTAGCAGCGATGGTTCATGCCACGAAGACATGGCGACATTACCTCTTAGGGGCGATGTGGGATATACACGGTTCACAAAAGTCCGAAGTATATTTTCACTCAAAGGGAGATTGCCACCTATGTTGCAAAGTGTGACGTATGCCAGAGTGTCAAAGCTGAGCATCGGTGACCCATTGGATTGTTGCAACCCCTCAAGGTGCTGAATGGAAGTGGGACAAAGTGGGATGGACTTCATCACGGTTTACCCAGGTCAAGCAAGGACATGACTCCATATGGGTCATTGTTATTTGTTTGACCAAGGTGGCCCACTTCATTCTGTCAAGGCGACCTACAAGGGAACCAGTTAGCAGTCTCTACATCAACGAATCGTGAAGCATTCATGGCGTTCCCAAGGAAATTGTGTCGGATAGAGGAACCCAATTCACCTCAAGGTTTTGGAAGAAGTTCCAGGAGGCCATGGGGACCAAGTTGTCCTTCAGCACTGCTTTCCACCCACAGACCGGAGGTCGAGGAGCGAACAGTGAATCGGATACTCGAAGACATGCGCCGAGCCTGTGTCTTAGCATATGGAGCTAAGTGGGAAGATTGCCTCCCTTTACGCGAGTTCTCTTACAACAGTTATTAGTCAAGCCTTGAGATGGCACCATTTGAGGTGTTATCTGAGACGGAAATGCCGCACACCCTCAATTGGTCGAGAAGCAGGAGAAGGACTTGTCTTTGGGCCGATATCCTCCGTGAAGCGAAGAGCAAGTCCAGCTTGTCGAGAGGCGTTTGAAGACTGCCAAGTCAAGATAAAAAACTCTGTTGACTCACGTCGTCGAGACATGACCTTCGGGTTGGAGACCATGTTTATCTCGGGTCACCCCTCTCAAAGGAACCAGCGCTTCCATGTCAAAGAAGCTCGCCCCAAGATTCATCGGCCTTCTTCAAGATCACTCCAAGATTTAACAACCCCTCAAGATTCTTTGAGGCGAAGAAAGCGATTACCAGTGGAGTTACCACGACTCACCAGCTGTGCACAATGTTTTCCACGACACAACTCGGAAGTGTTTTCGACTTCCTAACTAGCCCAATCACTAACAAGGACATCGATCACCGAGCCATTGACCTCCGGTCCAATATGACCACAAGAAACCCTTAGAAACCTGGATCGAGAAGAGCGTCATCATAAAGCCACACCATCAAGTACTTCAAGTTCAATGGAGCACCAAGCGAAGCGAAGCGACATGAGGGCGTGAAGACTACCCGAATCAAGTTTCCATACTCCTTTCAGCGCCTAGTTTGGGAATCTCGGGGCGAGATTCTTGTAAGAAATGAGTCTGTCACACCCTGATTTTCATGGCACAACACTTAAGCTGATAAATCATGATAAAATGTGGTTTGACAAAAACTTTTGTGTGTTTTGGTCCTTGCTTGATTTGATTTTTGTCTGCTGTTTGCAAGTGCTCTAAAATAAAATGAATCCTCCAACTCCTATACTTCATCTCCTTGATCCAAAACCTTTTCCCAATGATCATACCATGTGTACGAGAGCAATATAGTATTTTCTTACAAAAATAATTTGGCCAAAAAGTATTTGCAAAATTAGTTTTCCAAAACCCTGAATTGAGGATTGCCTTTGCAAATACTTAGTTAAGAGCAGTAAAATCTTTCAAAAATATATTTGACTCCTATTAGATATAGGATACCCGAAACAACAAAAATATAATTTTAAAAGTTATTTTCCTATTTTATTTAAAAGCTTTTCTTAAGGCCAGAAATGGTCTTTAATAGGGAAAAATTATTTTATTGTTTTAAAAATATTTGACAAAATCAGGGAAACTCGATTGGACATATATTGTCCATATATAAAGTTTCAACACATGGTCATGTTCAAAATATTGGTCAAATACCTCAAAAACCCTTTTGGATATTTCAAGCTTTTGAATTATTTACAAAGGAAATATTCTCCAAAAATTCCAAGAAAATTCTATCATGTCACATATGACATATTTGGTGATCTTGCCAAGTCTCATGTCTTGGAGAACAAGATAACATCATCAAATCCCCTCAAAACCACTTACATCCTTTTCAAGTTTGAACAGCTTTGCCTTGTCAAACATGTCCAAATGCTCTCAAACTTGGTGCACATTCTCAAATGGTGTAGTAATGCATCTAGACAAAATGGCACAAGTTGGAGAATTTTATCTTGACCAAAGTACCCCAAACCCTCTCGACCAGATTCAAATTTGAACAACTCTACATTACCAACTTTCTCTCCTTGATTCCAACTTTTGTGAGAATGATCACATGACCAAATGAGGCCACTACACCAAGTGGTGCATCAAGGAGAATTGATTTTCATGACTAAATCTTGGAAAACCCATTTATGTTCATTTCTAGGGTTTGCCAAAGTTACATTGTCAACTTTCGCAAATGAGCTCCAAATTGGTGGAAGGCCCTAATTATATGTGTCATTTCACCCTATGGAGTCTCATGGCGATCAAATCATCTACTTGCCCAAACCATCATCAAACACCTTCGCCACTTTACCAAAATCCCATTTTGGCCACTTCCACTAATCTCCATGAGTTATCCTTTTACCACATCCCTACTAGTCCCCTTTACCTCTGGTGTTCTTACACTGAGAGGCAATGATGAAGAGGCGAGACCCATTTTTCCTCTGGGCAGCCACTTCCCCCTCCCTTTCTCATCTCCCTCTCCTCTGGCATGTTCGGGGCATCCATTGCCACTTTCCATTGTTTACTCCCCCTGCAGCTTCCAGGCCTTGAAGTGCCGCGCCCATTCATAAGGCATGTCATGCCGGCCAAAACAGCTCTGGAGCACGTCGGCGTGCTCCCGACCGTTGACCGCGGCGCTCCGTCCACCTCGAGCCTCCCCTCGCGCCCGGTAGAGGTGCCTCGGCGTCCATAACCGCCAGATCGGCCCCCTTGAGAGTCTGGACTAGGGGTGTCGGGATAAGCGGACTATCAATGTCTGCGGACTCCCGGACTACGAAGATAGAAGATTGAAGACTCGGCTCGTGTCGGAAGGTACTTTCCTTGGCGTGGAAGGCAAGCTTGCAATCTGGATATGTAGATCTCCTACCATTGTAACCGACTCTGTGTAACCCTAGCCTCTCCGGTGTCTATATAAGCCGGAGGGCTTTAGTCCGTAGGACACAACATTACATCTCAACAATCATACCATAGGCTAGCTTCTAGGGTTTAGCCTCCTTGATCTCGTGGTAGATCTACTCTTGTACTACCCATATCATCAATATTAATCAAGCGGGGCGTGGGTATTACCTCCATCGAGAGGGCACGAACACAGGTAAAAAACTTTGTGTCCCTCGCCTCCTGTTACCATCCGCCTAGGCGCGCGATTCGGGACCCCCTACCGAGATCCGCCGGTTTGACACCGACATTGGTGCTTTCATTGAGAGTTCCTGCGTATGCGTCACCGATAGGCTCGATGGCATCTTCAACCATCAGCGCTGTCGGTGAGACTTTTCTCCCGGACAGATCTTCATATTCGGCGGCTTTGCCTGCGGGCAATTCTCTTGGCCATCTGGAGCGATCAGCTACACCTGGCGTCGAGTCGATTGAAGCCTAAACTTCACGGTGATGACCGCGGAGACTTGATCTTGACGGACTCGAGCCTGACCAAGCGCGCCGCCTTGTGGCGATGGGCATGATCTGGAGTCGCCGCCGGGCCAGTACTTTGGTGGCGCTTTTCGAATCCGCCCGGCTACTTGCGGGCCGATTGCCCATGATTAGGGCGGTGGATGAAGCGCCGCCTGGGGGCTTCAACATCTGGCGATGGGCGAATACCAATCTTGTCCCTGCGAGACTCGTGATCGGCGCGGACTCCTCGCCGGACTCAGGCCTCCGCGCCCTGCCAATTAAGCGGATTAGGCGCTGGTTATGGAATTCACCGCCGCGGACATCTTCGGCACTTTTCGCCTTTTGGCGATATCCTGAATCTCTGAAGCATCTCTCACTATCGGAGAATCTGGCGGACTACGGCGGGGCGGTTGGAGATTCGGACGGCGAAGAAATTGAGCCCACCACCACCACTTTGTAGCCACTATCGAAGATCTAACCGACATGCTAGACTACGACTCCGATGACGCCGGCGCTATGGGCGATGATGCGGAGCGAACAGGACCAGCGCCGCAGGGCGCTGGAAGGCCACCTCGTCGTATAGCGTCTCGTGGTGGATACCCCAAAAGAAGGGATGGCGAAAGCGGCGGAGGAAGATTCTCTAAAAAGCAACCCAAACACGGCGTCGTGGCGCGCTCTAAATCCGCCACAACAAGAATGGAGATTCGGCACGAAATAATGATACCCAGAGAGTGCGAAGACAAACCCCTTGACAAGACTCGGTAGCGAGGAGGATGTAGAAGCAAGCCCTCACGAAAGGCGGCGAGAAGAAAAGGTTGAGGATCACAACTATATACCTCCCTCAGAAGGCGAAACAAGCCCCAATGACGGCGAACTCGAGGCCCGTCGAACAAGAGCTTTACAAGCGGAGCTCATCGCTTCTGACAAGAAGCTGAAGAAGAAGGAAGCGGAAGCTCAACCAGCGGAAGACACGCTCCGAATAAGATGGAGCAAAGTACTCAAAACATGAGACAAACAATGACCACCAATCGAAGAAACTACGAGCGCATAAGCTGCTCGAGTCGATGAAGAGGCCATAAAGCCCCCACCGTCAAATGGCCCAGCCAGGTCCATCTATGGACCCAAAGGAAAACCCCAATAAGCAAAGGAACACGTCAAGTGTCCGGCGATAGCGCTGCGATACAAATGCAAGTGCCGCCACACCACTATGCTTCACAGACAAGGTCTTTGGATCATGAATTCCCAGCGGGTTTAAACCCATAAACATAGAAGCCTACGATGGAACAACAGACCACAGATGCGGATGAAGACTATATCTGCATATACATATGGCGAGAGGAGATGATCTCACGCCATAAAATATCTACCCTCAAGCTCAAAGGCCAGCCCGTCATTGGCTCAAAAGCCTCCCGAAAACATTGTTGGAAGTTGGGAAGAGCTCGAGAAGCGTTTAGAGCAAATTTTCAAGGGACTTATGTCCGGCCTCCGGATCTGAGATGACTTAAGTCACATAACTCAACAACCGGAGAGTCGGTAGCGGAAATGCTGGAACAGGTTCCTTACTAAAAGAACCAAATAGTCGATTGTCGGACGGCTTGAAGCCTTAGCAGCTTTTAAGCACAATGTCAAGAGACGAATGGCTCGCCGAGACACCTCGGCCAAGAGAAACCGAGGACAATGACCGCACTAACAAGCCTCATGACCGCTTTTGCGCGAGGAGAGGACAGCTAGTTGGCAGAAGAAGCACCGATGACCCAAGTACATCGAGATAAGAGATGGAAATGGAAAATCACGGTGCGAGAAAAAAGAAGCGCGGAATAAAGAAAAGCCCAAAAACCTGGCGATCAGCGCGGTTTAAAAGCTCACGGCGAATAATAAAGCTCAGCCCCTCAAGGGCGACATCGACGAACTGTCTAACCTACACAAAATTACAGGTCGGATATGTCAAATCCACGGTACCCGGAAGGCCATAAATCACACCCACGAGGATTGTTGGGTTCTCAAACAGTCCGGCCGACTAAGCGCCCGAACACAAGGGGCTTGAGCGTCAGCGAAGAAGATAAACCCTTGGCAGAACGCAGGAAAACAAAGACTTTCCCACAAGGGTCAAGCGATAAACTCACTTCATGTGAGGACATGGAAAAACTCTTGCGGCACTCTCTAAAAAGAGCCTCGCGCGGTCAACCAATGAACCGTAGAGATTGGATATCAAAACCAATCACTTTCGACCACTGGACTATTCGGAGGCATTGAAATCTGGGGCGGACTCCCGATATTGAATCCGATAATAGGCGGACTACAATTCACAAGCGTCCTAATGGATGGAAGCGATGACTTAAACACTGCTATATTCAAACACAATCCGTCGGATGGGGATAGACCCTACCAAAATTGACACAGCCGCACTTCCTTCAAAGGAGTTCGCGCGGGCCCTTCGCCAAGTGCAGGCTCGATATTACTAGAGGTCGTGTTGGGTTGCGAACAATTTTCGACCGAAGTTAATTTTCATATCGTCCCATTTAAAAGTGAATATCAAGCACTATTGGGACGAAAGGCTTTTAATCGGTTCAGCGCCATACCACATTACCGTCTCTTACACTTAAGATGCCGGTCCACATGGCGCCATTTAGGTCTTGGGTCATTTAAAGACCGGACTTGGATAAACGAATCCGGACTCAGCGGACTAGGCGCTCCCTAGCCGCATACCCTTTCACAAGGGGCTGCGCGCAACTAACCGTAGTTTCATATAAACCTAGCTTTAATTATTTACACTTATTCTTACGCATTATTTTTGCACGAACTGTTTCTAAAACTAAAATGTTCCTCTCTTTTCTGAGATGAACAACGTGCGTACCCGTCGAGGATAACGGTATAGCGGAACCACGGTATGAGCGTGCGGTAAGGGACCCGTCGCAAGGATTCTTTTGATTAAGACCCTCGTAGACCTTTTTATTCTTGTCTCTTGTTGTTAAATCTCCCGGCTTCTTCCTATAGCCAAAGCGAACTGGCCTTAGCATCGGCAGCGTCGAGAAGACAATGCCGTACCTAGACACAAGGGGCTTAGGGCATAATTCTGCCGTTATCATAAAGTCCGAACACTTGGGAGTGTTCGGCGTCTCAAGTTGGGCATTATATGCATCAGCTCGAATCATGTCTTTGGTCAAATGTTGGGTTTGCGGCTCCGTGTTTTGCTGCCTTCGTTCCGTATCACCCGGCTAAGCGGCACGGAGAACTACTACGATTGTGCCCGGTTGGCTGGCGAGCACCTCGATGAAAGCGGCAGTTGTCATGATATAGCGAGTCTGGTCGACCACTTGATCGACTAGCGAAATGTTTAGAATTCCCGCTTTGTGAAGGGCGCTTCGGTCGAGCACATCGCGCGAATCCGGAGATGTGCGGTGTCATTAGGGGCTATATCGTAGCCCCACCCTCGAGCTCCATTGGCTAAGTGAAAGAAATAAAGCACCATAGTCCGGATTGCCTCGTTAAGCTCGCTACCACCTCCTTACAGCAGGACCGAGGCGTCGGATTAAGTGTGAAAAAGCGCTATTTTGCGAACACCCGGCACCTTGTGCAAGGGGCTGAAGCCGAGCGCATCTTCGGGTTATACACAAGTATCATAAGCGGCCGCCTGGGAAGTTTTACTACTTGGTAGCACAAGTATAAAAAGCATTCATACTATAATCATTGTTTTACAAGTCAATGCGTTCGGTTGAGCGTTACATTCTTTGAACAATGCGACTCTATTATCTGGCGCCATGCATAACTTCCCGAAATAATGCTCGGCGAAGCGGTTTCCATCGAACCTGGCGGCAACAGCGGTGGCATCCATCTCCGGACCTGCGCCTTCACGGGCGAGCCATCCAGCGCCCTCGATGCAGGCGATCGTTTCATCTCCTTGATATGCGGCACCGCCCCAAGGAAGCTACTGCGATGGGCGAAGTAGCTAAATGCGCCTTGACCTCTCACGGCCATACATAGGCCACGATATCCGTCATAGCCAGCCAGACGGTCTATTGATTCGGCCCATTCGGCCACCTGTCCGGCAGCGGAAGAGGCGACCGGACTGTGGAATTGAGTCAATATAACTCTTCCACCTCGTGATCCCCAGCTCGGAAGTGCTTAGCAGCGTCGGCCGCTTTTCATGACCAAGTCCATATAAGGATCCTCCGAACTCCACTGCCGCTCAAATTCAGCGTACTTGGCATCCATAAACGGCGGCGCGCAAAGCGGCTTGCGATCGTGATTTCTCGACTTAGCGCAGCTCCTCCTTCATAGCCGCATTGCGAGCGGGCATCCTTAGCATCGGCGGTGGCCTTCTTGAGCCTTCCGCTTCGATAAGCGCTCCTTTTCAAGAGCCTCATTGCGATCGTTAGCTTCCTTTAACTTTTGGCCAATCCGGCCACCTCCGCCCTACTTAGGCGGTCGCGACCTTTTCGACCTGCAACTCTTGGCCGCCCTCGCGGCGACCGCATCACTCGCCGGGCTTGCTCCTTAGCTTGAGCAAGCTCGGCGAAACTCTCCACAGCAGCAGCAGCATGCGAATAAACAACATATAACTTATCAAGGAGGCTTTGACCCACTCAATAAAGCGGTGCGGAGAATTTATTTACCTTGCGACTCGTCAAGTCGTTGATTGACAATAGCGATATCGACATCTGCCATATCCGATTGTCGACTCAATTACGGCAAAGCTGATTAGTCGGTGGCCCCGGACTACCGCCACTATGTCGAGCAGCGGTATTCATTACTGAGATGTTTAGATTTTCGATCCTCGACGCGCTGTCATCTTCGACAACCTACGAGTCTCAAGGGCTACTATCTATCTGGGCGCATTTTTTATCATAAAACTGTTAAAAGACAAAGGGTGCATCATTTTCGCATACCTCAAATCCGCCCGACAAGCTCATGGCGGCACTCATAATCCGCTTTCAGTGAGACGAAATCCTTCGACCACCATATGCATTAATGCGCGGTGATCTTCGAAATGGAAGCCACATCAAGCAAACTCTTGATTCTCGGCGGACTCGGTGGGTGTTGAACTCTTTGGCCCCTCCGGACTCGGGGCGCCCTCCGTGGCGACGCCGTGCTACTTTGCCTCATCTGGCGGCGCGGTAGGCAGGCGTATCGCTCTCCATCATCTCGGAAGAAGATCCCCGAGGATGAACTCATACGAGGCAGCTGCAGAATCGAACTGCGATATAAATATTCGGTTACCTCTGAAGCATAAGCGAGTACTTCCTTATTAAACTTCCTCTTTCATACTCACGGCTCGTTGGAGGCTGGTCCTTGGCGATGATTGCGCGCTGGATTCTCTCGGACGCCGGACCCCGAGTGGGATTCCTTCCCGCTTAGGGGCTCGACCTCCGGATCTTGGGCGGTCCTCTTCTCCCTCTGAAGGAGAATCCTTGGTTCCCTCCTCTTGATCGCCCCTTTGGATGAGTATTAGCTCCTTTATCTCCCCCGCCGCCTTTATACGTAGGCGCAACCTCAACATTCTGACCGGCCACGGGCTCGGTCACGGTCTCTGGGAGGGCCAAACACCTTATCAGCCTTGATCGCGCCACCCATTCACTGTAAAGAATAAAAGGGTCGAGGAGATGATCTTTTGAAAGGCATCTGGTAGAATGTCGAGCTCTGAGCTACTTACGAGTATCTGGCGTCGCGGCTTAAGCCCGCGTCCTCGGCGAATCCGGACCGCTGCTGCTGCGGTCGAAGAACAACTGTACATCTCCGTGGGTGTCGCGCCCATAAAATGCTGGAGAATCTGAGGTCCCTCGGTTGAACTCCCATAGGCGGAGAGGCGGCGTTTGCGGGGTAGGAGGTGCTGACTAGCATGACTTGCATCACCTTGACGGACCGATCTCCCTTGTTTGGAGGTCTCGAATCCGACCCTGCGGTCGGAGCACGTCCTCGGGCGGCCCCATTTGAGCCCTTGGTTGACCCATGACATTAGTTGCCGTGGAGGTCCGGGCGGAAGGAGGCGGCGGCTTTGCTTGCTGCCCCTTGGAAGCGATGATGTAGAACCACTCCTGCTGCCATAATCCCGTTCCTCTTGGAAGGAACCTTGAGCCCGCAGGGCATCGACCTTCTTGCTTATAGTGCGCCCGCCATACACTCGCTTAGCGCCCCGATCATCTTGGCTCCACCTTGAATGTTTTCAGCCACGGGCGAAGTGGGGATGGCGGAGGAAGGCTTTGACGATAATGAATGCGGAGATATGGAGGATGGACTCGGGCCAAGTCGTGGAAGTCCAGCCCGTAGTAGAAAAGAGCCCCCTCACGAAAGGATCCGTCGGGAAGCCTAATCCCAGCGGAGGTGAGATCTTGGCAGCGTCGCGGACTCGAGGCTGGCACGGCCTGCCGAGGCGGCAACCTGTCAAAACCTCGTAAGCAGTGCTTGGCCTCACGCAACTTCAATATGTCCTCCTCGTGGCGGAGGAGGGCATCCAACCCTGGAGGTCGGGCCGGACATTGTTGTGGATCCGGCGCTCGAGTCTGAAGCTCTTGGTGTTGGAACTAGGAGGCGGAGGAAAGATTGATGCAAGGTTGAAATACAAGGACAGGCCTGGTCCTCTTATAAAGGAAATAATACCAAGGGCCGTCTCGTGACCGTTTGAGATTCCCCTTGATAGAGGCGTGGCGGCAGGAGCGGTTGGGTTACCGCGCGTATTGATGAGGATCCCGGAATAAAGGGAACACGATCTACGCTTGACGGGGCGTGCCAAGAAACCGCTTCGCTAAGCGTCTTGGCGGAATAATAAAAACGACCCAAACTAGGGCTTGGCTGCGGTGTGATGTCGCGCCGCGTAATCGTCGGCAGATTGAGCTAAGTGTGTATTTTATTCTCTCTCGTTGGAATGTGGAATTCATTTTGCAGTCGAACATTATCACGGTGTTCGTTATCTTCTCCGGATTATTCAAGGGAGAACCCGCCTTACAGCGCCGAACATTATACCGCGGACTTATCGCCATTGAAGACTGGTTCAGGAGCTCTTGAGGAGTCTGGACTAGGGGTGTCGGATAGCGGACTATCAATGTCGCGGACTCCCAGACTACGAAGATAGAAGATTGAAGACTCGGCTCGTGTCAGGAAGGTACTTTCCTTGGCGTGGAAGGCAAGCTTGCAATCGGATATGTAGATCTCCTACCATTGTAACCGACTACGTGTAACCCTAGCCTCTCGGTGTCTATATAAGCCGGAGGGCTTTAGTCCGTGAGACACAACATTACATCTCAACAATCATACCATAGGCTAGCTTCTAGGGTTTAGCCTCCTTGATCTCGTGGTAGATCTACTCTTGTACTACCCATATCATCAATATTAATCTAGCGGGGCGTGAGGTATTACCTCCATCGAGAGGCCACTGAACACAGGTAAAAACTCTGTGTCCCTCGCCTCCTGTTACCATCCGCCTAGAGCGCTTGCAGTTGGGACCCCTACCGAGATCCGCGGTTTGACACGACACCCTCCTCTCTCCTCCTCCCGCGCCTCCGCAAGCAAGCAAGCCGCTTGGCGTGCCAATGGTGCGGCTCACTGCCTTGTGAACCTCGACCTCTCCTGCTCCCTCTCTCTCTTCTGGCACCCTACGCAGCTCCCACAGGCACCACAGGCCTGAGCCTCCTCCGTGGCCACCACGGCCATTCCCTTGAGCACCCATAGGCGCGTCCTGTGAGCTCTGAACCGGCTACTTAAAAGCCGTCCCGGGACCTCCTCTGCGCTCCGTTTGCTCCCCTCTCCCCTAGAGCCCTCTGGACCAACCCCACCCCTCCTCGTGCCCTCCTTGCATCTCCATGGCGGAGCAATGCCGTGGCCTTCGCCTAAGTCAGCGCCATTTAGTGCCCCTCCTCCCGACCTCTACTGTTCGAGAGCAACACCAGCCACCACCGCCAACTCTCCCGCACCTCCTCCTTCCTCCCGTTCTGCCTCACCGTGCCCAAATCTCATGGCTGGTCTCGTCCCTTGGCCAGCCTGCTCGGCCGGTGCCCGGGGTATGCCCACGCAGTTGGATGCGGCATAGCCTCTGGCGCTCCGGTACTCGGGCGTCGCCGGTGGCAGTACCGCCGGGAAGGCGCCCGCACCGTCGGCCTCGCCTCCTCTGTCTCCAGCGCCTTGAGAGGTTGAGATGAACCGATAGATGGGCCCCAGCGTCGGCGACCAGTGGCTGAGCCCGCCCGTTTAAGTGAAGCAGGCTCTGCCCTTACCGCCGCTTGGGAAGCGTCTTCGAGAATCGCCGGCGTCGCCCTGACACCACGCAGCTGAGCAGCTGGGCGGCCCTTGCTATCCTTCGCTTTGGTGCTTGAGGATAAGGGTAATGCCCATATTCCTTTTTATTCTTTTCAGTGAGTTTCTAAAATCCATAAATAATTCAAATTAACTCCAAATTTGATGATTCAAATTTCTAGTAGTTCCTAAAATCATTCCCTATCAAATGGTGCTATTTGCACATCTTTCAAGAATCATTTCCTTCACAAATATTTATCAAATCCTGTTTTCCATTTACGTGATGAACTTTAGAAAATCACGGAAGGCTCAACTTTGCTCCAAATGCCATGATTCAAATTCCTAGATGAATCTAAGTTAAGTAACCTAGTTTATGAACATTTTTCTTGATACTTTTGTACCACATAAATTATTGAGCCATTTCTCCATATTTGACAACTTTGCAAATTCATAAGAAATCCATTTGAACTCCAAATCTAGTGAAACCAATTCCTAGATGCTTCTAAAATCATCCTTTGTTAAATGGGTGCCTTTGCTCATTTTTCAAAATAATTCTTCTGTACACTTCTTGCAAATCCATAAACCTCTTGATTCCATCATATTGAAATGTTGAGAGATGTCCATTGATCAAATCCTAATGAAACCACTTTGGTCATCCCTCATATGACCGAGTATCGAGAAAAGTCCTACTCATATTTTTAGAGCACTTTTATTTTTGCCTTGTGGTGTTGCTTACTATGATTGTTTCCGGCGTTAGTTGTGAAGTAGGTGGAGTACTTGGAGTTGGACGAAGACTTTGAAGACCTCGAAGACTTTGTTAAAAAGGCAAGCAGCCCTTTGACCATGTCTATGAAACCCTTTATATGCATGTCATATAGCTCTTTCTTATTGTTGCATCAGAATCATGATGCGATGGTGAACCACGTGGGTTGGTTGCCTCTGTTACTTCCTCGTTGATAATTGCATTGTGCATGACCCTACCTTCTTATGAGGGTTATGCCGGTGGGAGTAGATAGGATGCTAAAGTAGTGCTACATAAAAGGGCGGGTATGTGCATGATGAAGGAGGCAAAGTATTTTCAAAGGACTTTTGAAAACCCGTCGGGTGCCACTTATGCCGAGGGAGATGATGAGATGGGTAACCACTTGATGGCGAAGTGGTGTCTGAGGAAAGTGTGTGTTGTTTTCAAAGCGGATTGGTGAGATTCGACCGTTATTCCAACCTTACATGCGCAACCACTCTACCCTTATATGGGAAAGGGCATTATTGAGTACCTAGACCGATACTAGCTTGGATCCGCATTACTAGTGGCGGGGAGAGTTGGTGCTCTCTCTCGGGGCGAGTGCGTGCGGGTAGGGCGACCAAGAACATTTTATGGGGCACGGACACACCGTTGGTACCCGTGCTTCGATGTGAGATGATTATGGGCGTGGCTCCACGATAATATTATGTGATAATGTTACCAATCGAGTGGACTCCATGTTAGTGTCGTCTAGGGAAAGGTAGTGATCGGTGCTTACCGGGTACTTAAGGTATCATGGTCGTGGATGACACGGAAGTTCCACGGATCTTGTGGGTAAAGTGTGCAACCTCTGCGAGTGTAAAACTATTGAATAGCCGTGTCCACGGTCAAAGGACAGTTGGGTAACCGCTCTTGGGCTCGTCCACTTGTTTACAAACCAAGTGTGTGTGTTGATGAAAATGACTTGGGTCAAGTCAAGGGACTTGACATGATTGAGATGGGTTGGTGCCCTCTATTTATGTTAGATGGGTTGGTGCCCACTCTATTTATGTTGATATCGTAACCTGTCCTCATGGTTATTGGAATTCTCTTGATGCATGTCTTACAAAGTTGTTGAACATGTCATTGCACTCAAAACTAGCTTTGCAAAAATTTACCTATATCATGCATTGTTGTATCTTGAACCAAAATACGGGTTGCTTGAGTACATTCAAAGTACTCATTGGCTTGCCCTTGGTTATTTTATTGGCCGAGGCTTGAAAGGACAAGATATATTGAAGAGTTCCTTGGTGACGATCGTGCTAGCTAGGATGCTTTTCGGTCGAGAATGCTGTAGGGTTAAGGCGGATGGCATGGGTCCAAGTTATTGGCGAAGATTTCCGCTGCGATGTTATACTAAGACTCGACCATAATGGTCCTACTTGTATATCTGGTATGTATGGATGTAAGACTCTCGTTATTCAGCTTACGTGTGTTCGGTGAGCATTGATCGTGGGATCCTTGTACCGTGCATTCGATGATCACGACTTATGAGTCGGGGTCCCCAGAGCTGGTATCGAGCCATCTGATTTGTAGGAAGCCTTAGTTAGCATAATTAGTTAGTTAGGGTAAAACTATTTCCAAAACTACTACTAGTTTTCAAAACTATCTATACCTCTCTTCCCTTCTCGGTTTTTTGAAAAACTAAGGTATACTTTCATATTAATCTCTTCCCTTCAAAACCTTTGGTGCGCTAGAACCCTTATGCCTGACCCTTTGGATTCCTTGAAATCCTCGCGGATAATCTAGAAGGAAGATGCCTTGCGGACATTCACCCACATCTCACGAACACAAGATTGGCGACATCACAACAAGGCGATACCAACGGAAGATACATCCTCGAGGAATGAGGACACGAAGACCGGAGATGGTGACACCCTTGACTTTGCCCCAAGATGATGCAACCTTAGCCTCGATGATCGGGGCATAGAATATGCAAGATCATGATATACATCACTAATAGAGTAACCCGTCACTACCGTTGTTATATCGGCAACCACCGGCGGATGAGAACCTAGCCATTTGGTCCGCCTCACCATAGTGAGCAGGAAAGCAGTTCTCCACATCCCGCTCTTGGTGTCGATGTTGTCACCAATGTAACAGACATGGTGGACCTCTATTACGCCTTGATAATATCATTGCATAAAGGATTACCTACAGGTACCATCGGCTTAGAGGACAAAAGGGATCGTCGTGATTAAGAAGACAAGAAGATCAAGTCAATGCTAGCCATGAGAGCCACCTTCACCCCATCACCTCATCGGAGAGAAGTTGTTGAAGATTCTTGAGGCTCGACCAGTTGTTTAAATCGAACACAAGAGGCGTAGCAACACACGAGGAAAACTCGAGACTGCATGAGGCACAAGGCACGACTCTGGTCAGAGAACCCTAGGGTAGGATGAGTCGTGTACCCCTATCTTGATCGAGTCCATGATGGTTGAATAGAACCATTATTGTGTGTTGCTTGTTTTTTTATTTGTTTGTGTTTTGATATAAGTCACACTTTTGCCCTAGGCAACAAGTACGCGACTATATCACCTGCCTTATTTTGTTGTTTCTGTTTGGCCCTTTTGGCACTTGTTTGTTTGCACTTGCACTATAGAACCCCCTTTAGGCGTTCCCCTCCTCTATGCTACTTTCCCCTCTCATCTCTCTCCTCAACTGAAGACAAGCAAGACAATATGCACCAAGGATTCCACCTCGGCGACCAACAAGCGCTGAAGACTTTTGCTACAGCCTCCTCGACAAAATGCAACCCCGTAGAATTATGTTTAACCCTCAAGACTAGAAACCCATTCCTAGACCCTTCGAGACTTCACGAGATACCCCAGCTCGAAACCTTAACCTGAGCTTAACCTCACGGAATCACAAGAGAACACAGTTAAGCCTCCGTAACCTTGCTTATCACGGGTTCATTATGGTACTAGTGGACATAGTGAATGAGCACATTATCATCCTAAGATAGCACCAAAAGCGGCGATGCCATAGGGAAGACCAAATCGAAGATATAGGGACAAAGGACAAATGACTTGATGAGTTTATATCAATGACTTGAGGAATTATATGAGACTATTTGGTGGATTATGAGGCTTTGATGTTGGTAGATGAACTTCGGTGGGATCATGATTATAGAGTAGCATAGCTTTCAATACCCTGAGTAAATTGGATTTATAGGACAATTATGATGCATAAGCTGAATTCTTGGAAGTATTTGGATTTAAACTTAGCCATGGGATATTGATAGGAGAGAGTTTATATTACGTAAATGACCTTGGGGAAGCATGAGCAATTCTCGTTGGACATGAGATTTGGATTTAAATAGGTGATCCTAGTTGAGTATAGGTGGTGAGTGCGTCTCGTGGTTGGTGTAAATTGGATTTAGGCGGCGATCTCGATCATGATACCATGTCTCTTGGAGGGCAATAAACTAGGAGATTGGACTAATTGTCGGAGTTATTTAGGGTTCTATATAAGCTTGACCTTGGAGTTTACTTGACCATGATAATGAAAATCGGTGGACTTACTATAGTAGAGATAGCCCTTTCAAGTGTTTGGGGATTATAGGATATTAGAAGATCGTGTGGAACACCATAGAGATTGGATTTGAAGAACTACTGGATCACGTAGTGATTGGTGTAGTTAACGGGTTGTTGGAGTTAATTCATAGAAAGGAAACAAGAATTTGGTGTGGCATCGACGTGTTTCCTTAGGATAGAGATGCACTAGCATGGACCTTGGAATAATAGGATGGGCACTTGGATTGTCTGTTTATTCCAGCTTGGAAGCTGTATGCTCTACCCATGGATTTTAGGGGTAGCCACACACATGAGTTTGGGGATTGTAGACATGTATGATTTTGTTAGACATCCTCTAAGGAGCCATGAGGATATGAATCACATGAGTGATGATTGGAGTTGACCTATGCAAAATGATGCTATCGGTGATATGATGTGATTTGTTTAAAGTACTAGATAGACTATTGGCATCTCAGAAACTGTGCTCAAGGATGGGATGATAAACATTCACTCGCACACTAGAATCCTTGAAACCCTTACGTCCTACCAAGCCACAACACGGTCGAGATCCTGACCTTGGGCTTTAGCTCTAGATCGATAAGACCTTGGCCAATACTCAACCGTAACCATCCCCAATGCCTCACCCACTATACATACCCCATAGACTTCATGGGTGCTTAGACAAGATAGTTGTCATCATCATTTGGTGACCTACTTGTCCACCGAAGACGGTGAGAAAACCTGGCGACACTTGAGGATGGTCCTAGACAAGCCGAGAGCACCAAGCTGTATGCCAAGTTGACAAGTGTGAATTTTGGCTGCGTGAAGTTGGATTCTTGGGTCATGTTTTAACTGAAGAAGGGTTGTCAGTCAATCCCGCTAAGATTGAAGCCGTGACTGAATGGCAATCCCCAAGCAATGTGAAGGAAGTCATAAGCTTCCTCGGACTCGTGGGATATTACCGCAAGTTTGTTGAAGGATTCTCAGGCATTGCCCGACCCATGACTCAGCTCTTGAAGAAGGACAAAAGTTGAATGGACACGAAGTGCGAAGAGCTTCGAGGAGCTGAAGAAGAGACCACCGCCCCGCCAGCCACACGGATATACACAAGGAGTTTGTGATATATTGTGATCGTCAAGAACGGATGGGAGATGTTACGATGCAAGAAAGCGAGTCGTAGCCTACCTTTCAAGGCAACTACGGCCTCATGAAGAGAACTATGCTACTCATGACCTTGAGCTAGCAGCGATGGTTCATGCCACGAAGACATGGAGACATTACCTCTTAGGGAAGCGATGTGGGATATACACGGTTCACAAAAGTCCAGTATATTTTCACTCAAAGGAGATTGCCACCTATGTTGCAAAGTGTGGCGTATGCAGTGTCAAAGCTGAGCATCGGCGACCCATTGGATTGTTGCAACTCCTCAAGGTGCTGAATGGAAGTGGGACAAAGTCGGGATGGACTTCATCACGGTTTACCCAGGTCAAGCAAGGGACATGACTCCATATGGGTCATTGTTGACCGTTTGACCAAGGTGGCCCACTTCATTCTGTCAAGGCGACCTACAAGGGAACAGTTAGCGATCTCTACATCAACCGAATCGTGAAGCATTCATGGCGTTCCCAAAGGAAATTGTGTCGGATAGAGGAACCCAATTCACCTCAAGGTTACGGAAGAAGTTCTAGGAGGCCATAGGGACCAAGTTGTCCTTGACCTTGCTTTCCACCCACAGAATAGGAGGTCGAGGCGAGCAGTGAATCGGATACTTTCGAAGACATCTGCCGAGCTTTGTGTCTTAGCATATGGAGCTAAGTGGGAAGATTGCCTCCCTTTTGCCAAGTTCTCTTACAACAAGATTATCAGTCAAGCCTTGATGGCACCATTTGAGGTGTTATCTGAGACGGAAATGCGCACACCCTCAATTGGTGAAGCAGGAGAAGGACTTGTCTTTGGGCCGATATCCTCCGTGAAGCGAAGAGCAAGTCCAGCTTGTCGAGAGAGTGTTTGAAGACTGCCAAGTCAAGACAAAAAACTCTGCTGACTCACGTCGTCGAGACATGACCTTCGGGTTGGAGACCATGTTTATCTTGGTCACCCCTCTCAAAGGAACCCAGCCTTCCATGTCAAAGAAGCTACGCCCCAAGATTCATCGACCTTCTTCAAGATCACTCCAAGATTTAACAACCCCTCCGAGATTGCTACAGAGACGAAGAAAGGCGGTTACCGGTGGAGTTACCACGACTCGCCAGCTGTGCACAATGTTTTCACACGACACAACTCGGAAGTGTTTTTGACTTCCTAACTAGCCCAATCACTAACAAGGACATCGATCACCGAGCCATTGACCTCCATTCCAATATGACCACCGCATAAGAAACCCCTTAGAAACACGGATCGAGAAGAGCGTCATCTGCGAAGCCACACCATCAAGTACTTCAAGTTCAATGGAGCACCAAGCGAAGCGAAGCGACATGAGGGCGTGAAGACTACCCCGAATCCAAGTTTCCATACTCCTTTCGCGCCTAGTTTGGGAATCTCGGGGCCGAGATTCTTGTAAGAAGGTAGTCTATCACACCCGATTTTCATGGCACAACACTTAAGCTGATAAATCATGATAAAATGTGGTTTGACAAAAACTTTTGTGTGTTTGGTCCTTGCTTGATTTGATTTTTGTCTGCTTTGTTTGCAAGTGCTCTAAAATAAAATAAATCCTCCAACTCCTATACTTCATCTCCTTGATCCAAAACCTTTTCCCAATGATCATACCATGTGTATGAGCAATATAGTATTTTCTTACAAAATAATTTGGCCAAAAAGTATTTTCAAAATTAGTTTTCAAAAACCCTGAATTGAGGATTGCTTTGCAAGTACTTAGTTAAGGGCAGTAAAATCTTTCAAAAATATATTTGACTCCTATTAAATATAGGATACCGAAACCACAAAAATATAATTTTAAAAGTTATTTTCCTATTTTATTTAAAAGCTTTTCTTAAGGCGAAATGTTCTTTAATAGGGAAAAATTATTTTATTGTTTTAAAATATTTGACAAAATCAGGGAAACTCATTGGACATATATTGTCCATATATAAGAGTTTCAACACATGATCATGTTCAAAATATTGGTCAAATACCTCAAAAACCCTTTCTGGATATTTCAAGCTTTTGAATTATTTACAAAGGAAATATTCTCCAAAAATTCCAAGAAAATTCTATCATGTCACATATGACATATTTGGTGATCTAGCCAAGTCTCATGTCTTGGAGAACAAGATAACATCATCAAATCCCCTCAAAACCACTTCTGTCCTTTTTCAAGTTTGAACAACTTTGCACTGTCAAACATGTCCAAATGCTCTCAAACTTGGTGCACATTCTCAAATGGTGTAATATTGCATCTAGACAAAATGGCACAAGTTGGAGAGAATTTTATCTTGACCAAAGTAGCCCAAAACCCTCTCTGACCAGATTCAAATTTGAACAACTCTACATTACCAACTTTCTCTCCTTGATTCCAACTTTTGTGAGAATGATCACATGACCAAATGAGGCCACTACACCAAGTGGTGCGTCAAGGAGAATTAATTTTCATCACTAAATCTTGGAAAACCCATTTCTGTTCATTTCTAGGGTTTGCCAAAGTTACATTGTCAACTTTCTTCAAATGAGCTCCAAATTTGTGGAAGGCCCTAATTATATGTGTCATTTCACCTATGGAGTCTCATGGCGGATGCAAATCATCTACTTGCCCAAACCATCATCAAACACCTACGCCACTTTACCAAAATCCATTTTGGCCACTTCCACTAATATCCATGAGTCATCCTTTTACCACGTCCCCTACTAGTCCCCTTTACCTCTGGTGTTCTTCTTGCCCCAGAGAGGCAATGATGAAGAGGCGAGACCCATTTTTCCTCTCGGGCAGTCACTTCCCCTCCCTTTCTCATCTCTCTCTCCTCTGGCATGTTCGGGCATCAATGCCACTTTCCCATTGTTTACTCCCCTGCTGCTTCGAGACGCAAGTGGGCGCCCATTCACAAAAGGCATGTCATGCCGGCCAAAAAGCAGCTCTGGAGCACGTCAGCATGCTCCTGACCGTTGACATGGCGCTCCCGTCCACCTCAATCCTCCCCCTCGCGCCCGGTCGAGGTGCCTCGGCGTCCGCAACACGCCACGTGGTCAGCCCCTCCTCTCTCCTCCTCCCGCGCCTCGCTTCAGCTAAGCAGAGCCGCCCGGCCAGCAGCAATGGTGCGGCTCACTGCGCTGGCGCCTCGACCTCTCCCGCTCCCTCTCTCTTCACGGCACCCTACCGACTCCCACAGTGCATGAGACAGCCAGAGCCTCCTCCAGTAGCCACCACGGCCATTCCCTTGAGCACACTGTGGCGCGTCCTGTCGAGCCTCTGAACCAGCTACTTAAAGCCGTCCCGGGACCTCCTCTCCCTCCATTTGCTCCCCTCTCCCTAGAGCCCCTCTGGCCCAACCCACCCCTCCTCGTGCCCTCCTTGCATCTCCATGGCGGAGCAATGCCGCTCCGGCCTCCGCCTAATTCGCGCCATTTAGTGCCCCTCCTCCCGACCTCTCTGTTCGAGGCAACACCAGCACCACCGCCCAACTCTCCCGCACCTCCTCCTTCCTCCCGTGCCTGCCTCCCCGTACCCCAAATCTCATGGCGGTCTCGTCCGCCCTTGCCCAGCTTCTGCTCGGCCGGTGCCCCAGGGAACCGTGCCACCCCAGTTGGATCGCGGCATAGCCTCTGGCCTCCGGTACTCAGGCGTCGCCGGAGGTGGCAGTACCGCGCCGGGAGAGGCGCCCACCGTCCGGCCTCACCTCCTCTGTCTCCCCGGCCCAGCGGGAGGTTGAGATGAACGATAGATGGGCCCAGCGTCAGCTGACCCGGCTCGGCCCGCCCGTTTAAGTGAAGCAGGCTCTGCCCTTCCGCCCCCGCTCGGGAAGGCGTCTTCCAGAATGCTCCTTGGCGTCGCCCTGACACCTGCAGGTGAGCCGCTAGGCCATTACTGGTATCCTTCGCTTTGGTCGCGGGATAAGGTAATACCCATATTCCTTTTTATTCTTTTCGAGTGAGTTTCTAAAATCCATAAATAATTCAAATTAACTCCAAATTTGATGATTCAAATTTGTAGTAGTTCCTAAAATCATTCCCTATCAAATGGTGCTATTTGCACATCTTTCCAGAATCATTTCCTTCACAAATATTTATCAAATCCTGTTTTTCCATTTCCTGTGATGAACTTTAGAAAATCACGGAAGGCTCAAACTGCTCCAAATGCCATGATTCCAATTCCTAGATGAATCTAAGTTCATAACCTAGTTTATGAACATTTTTCTTGATACTTTCTGTACCACATAAATTATTGAGCCATTTCTCCATATTTGACAACTTTGCAAATTCATAAGAAATTCATTTGAACTCCAAATCCAGTGAAACCAATTCCTTGATGCTTCTAAAATCATCCTTTGTTAAATGGGTGCCTTTGCTCATTTTCAAAATAATTCTTCTGTACACTTCTTGCAAATCCATAAACCTCTTGATTCCATCATATTGAAATGTTAGAGATGTCCATTGATCAAATCCTAATGAAACCACTTTGGTCATCCCTCATATGACCAGAGGTATCGAAAAAGTCCTACTTATATTTTTAGAGCACTTTTATTTTTGCCTTGTGGTGTTGCTTACTATGATTGTTTCTGGCGTTAGTTGTGAAGTAAGCGGAGTACTTGGAGTTGGACTAGAAGACTTTGAAGACCTCGAAGACTTTGTTAAAATAGGCAAGCAGCCCTTTGACCATGTCTATGAAACCCTTTATATGCATGTCATATAGCTCTTTATTATTGTTGCATCGGAATCATGATGCGATGGTGAACCACGTGGGTTGGTTGCCTCTGTTACTTCCTCGTTGATACTTTCATTGTGCATGACCCTACCTTCTTATGAGGGTTATGCTGGTGGGAGTAGATAGGATGCTAAAGTAGTGCTACGCAAAAAGGGACGGGTATGTGCATGATGAAGGAGGCAAAGTATTTTTCAAAGGACTTTTGAAAACCCGTCGAGTGCCACTTATGCCGGGGAGATGATGAGATGGGTAACCACTTGATGCGAAGTGGTGTGCGAGGAAAGTGTGTGTTGTTTTCAAAAGCGGATTGGTCGAAATTCGACCGTTATTCCAACCTTACATGTAACCACTCTACCTTTATATGGGAAAGGGCATTATTGAGTACCTAGACCGGTACTAGCAGAGCCCGCATTACTATTGATAGGGGAGTTGGTGCTCTCTCTCGGGGCGAGGGTCGTGCGGTAGGGCGACCAAGAACATTTTATGGAGCACCGGACACCGTTGGTACCCGTGCTTCTAATGTGAGATGATTATGGGCGTGGCTCCACGATATATATGTGATAATGTTGGGCACGGGGGTTACTACCAATGAGTGGACTCCATGTTAGTGTCGTCTAGGGAAAGGTAGTGATCGGGTGCTTACCCGGGTACTTAAGGTATCATGGTCGTGGATGACACGGAAGTTCCCGGATCTTGTGGGTAAAGTGTGCAACCTCTGCGAGTGTAAAACTATTGAATAGCCGTGTCCACGGTCAAGGATAGTTGGGTAACCGCTTTGGGCTCGTCCACTTGTTTACAAACCAAGTGTGTGTGTTGATGAAAATGACTTGGGTCAAGTCAAGGGACTTGACATGATTGAGATGGGTTGGTGCCCACTCTATTTATGTTAGATGGGTTGGTGCCCACTCTATTTATGTTGATATCTGTAACCTGTCCTCATGGTTGAACATGTCATTGCACTCAAAACTATCTTTCTGCAAAAATTTACATATATCATGCATTGTTGTATCTTGAACCAAAAATACGGGTTGCTTGCGAGTACATTCAAAGTACTCATTGGCTTGCCTTGGTTATTTTATTGGCGAGGCTTGAAAGGACAAGATATATTGAAGAGTTCCTTGGTGCGATCGTGTGAGCTAGGATGCTTTTCTGTCGGAATGCTGTAGGGTTAAAGGCAGATGGCATGGGTCCAAGTTATCGGCGAAGATTTCGCTGCGATGTTATTCTCAGACTCAACCATAATGGTCCTACTTGTGTGTACGGTATGTATGGATGTAAGACTCTCGTTATTCAGCTTACGTGTGTTCGGTGAGCATTGATCTCGGGATCCTTTGTACCGTGCATTCGGTGATCCGCGACTTATGAGTCGGGGTCCCCACAAGGAGGTGCCCTCAGGGCGGGAAGCCGAACCTGCGGCGGCTGACCAACAAGGGTCAGCCCGACCCCGCAGGCAGAAGTGGGGTGCGGTGCAAATCGAAACGTCACCGCAACGGTATAGCTTCGCGACCATTATTTAGGAAAAAGATTCCTAGGGGTGTATTAATGCTCATGACTTTTTGGGAGAAAAGCGCTCGCCCGGTTGTGACGGTGAGGTTGCTCCTGCGCCTCCGCCAGCCGGGCTCCAACACCTAGTCGGGCGGGAGGCGAGTGCAAGGTGCGGCGGACACTCCTCAATGGAGGATGCCCGACGAGGCTGTCGCCACCAAGTCCAAGGTGGAGGCGCCATGAACCATAGGCGCCCGACGGACAGTTTTCGTGGCGTGTTTCTCCTGAGGCATTGAATGCCTTTAGCAGGAGATCGCACCTCCATGCTGCTCAAGATGGTTTGACGAGCCATGAAGCGGTATGTAAAAGACATCTGGTAAGGGATTATAATAGCGGTATATGCAGTAGCCCCGAGACTTAAAGTAGTTAAAATAACTGATTTAAGGATCTTTTAATGTCTTGAGGATCTTCTGAGAAGAATACCCAATTGTCGGGGGCTACAAGAGTGCAAGGCCCAACTTGAGGGCCTTGGCTGCTGCAGGAGGAGGCAGAGACCCCTCTGGTAACACATTATTTCAAAAAGATAAGCGGTGTGCGGCATGCGTGTAAGTCGACAATGATATTGCGAGATGTTGCGGACTGGATCGGACAAGCAACACCTCTGCGCGCGGTGAAGGCGGCGAGAGGTGCTTATGAAGATACTGACGGGAGGAACAAACTCCAGGATGCCCACACCCAGCAGGGAAGAGCTGAAAGGTGTTAAGACGCTATCTGGCTCGATGAAGGAGAATCAGCAACCGTCGCGGCATCTATGGTAAGTGCTTGGCGAATTCTTTTGAAAAGAAGAGTTGTGAGAAGCCTATTGACAGAAATATGTCTTGTAGAGTGCGCTCACAATTAGCCTCTTGGAGAAATGCCGTTCGATGGGTGACCAACTTCCCAAGATGGTGCAACTGCTCGAACATGTTCGGCGATGATGGCGTCGTCCGGGCCCTATGGCCATCCGTCTCCCTACCGGGGCCTTGGAAGCTTGCGGAGCTTCAAGGAAGCAGCGGTGCTTCGCTTATGGAAGATATCGGACTGCCGTCAAGGTGCCGAGGAGGCTGGGCCATGGTGAAGGCAGCGGTACAGAGGCGGATCCAAACCACATGGCGAGGTCGAGGCTGTGGGGCCGATGGGAAGGAGATCCTGTGAGCTTAGTGTGCGGCCAAGTAGAGTTGGCGCTAACTATTCCCAGCGAGGTATGTAAATTAGACAGACTGTTAGGCGGGATTGAGGAGAATCGGTCAGTCAATTTGGCGATGCATTTAAAATGACATGTAAAATACCTTCTAGCGAATTGTAGATCGTTTGTCTTTGCCGACCTTTTAGCTTCAACCTCGGGACCCTAGAGTTGGTGTGTCGAATACCTTCTCGGTTAAGAGAAAAAAAGCTGGGGCATCTTGAGGAGACCAGGCGTAGGGGTCATTAGTGCTTTATCGGACAAGTGCCCAACTAGTTATGTTATATTACATGGTTAGTAAGAAACATCTTCTAGGAGAATATTTCGTTAAGGGTTCCTTTCCAGGAGGCATGCCTAAAGTGCATGTCGGACTGCGAAAAAAGCGAGGAAAACATCTGAGGGCAGATAAATAAATAGGTAAAAATCATCTTTCAAGTCATAGACGAATATTCCCTTAAAAATGCTAGCTTTCGTCTTCACCTAGTCGAGGTACACATCCGGTGACCGGCGATGACGATCATGAAGGTGCTCCTTTACCTCCTAGCCGAACAAGCGGGAGCGTAGGGGTAAGCAAAAGAGCCAAGCAACCCAGCTTGGCCAAAACTTAAGTCATGTCGATGCATATAATGGTGAATAAAAGGTACATGTGGAAGTTTGACACATGTTACGGGCATAAAGCCCATATAAGTAAGCCACGGTAAAGCCCCGGCTATAATGAGTGCGGGTAGCACATCAAGTGTGTCTTGAACAATGCCAAATAGGCCTCTAAGGGCTTTTATGGAAAAGGTGAGAAAAGAGAAAATAAAAAGGCGGCTGAAGTGTAAAAACATGGGCCGGAGGAAGAAGCGAACTCTTAGTCGCGCTAGGCATAAAATCTTTGGAGGCGGGCGCGTTCCATAGGTTCAGCTCGAGTCGGTTGTCCGATGCACTTGAGACGGTATGCTCACTTGGTCGGGACTTGAGTCGATGATGAAGGACCCTCCCATTTGGGCTTGAGTTTGTCATTTTCTTGTCCGTGAGCGTAGAACTAGTTGCCATACGTTGTAAGTTTAGCCCGTGCTTCTCTGCTTTGATATCTTGAGAACTGCTGCCGATAGAATGCGGAGCAGGCATTTGCCACATCGCATTCTTCCTCCATTGCGTCCAAGCTGTCCTGCCGATCAGCTCGGCTTCTCTTTCTTCATACATGCGTGATCGAGGTGAGTCATGAATGATGTCGCGAACAAAAGCGCCGCTGCGCGTATACCATGAAAATGGTGTGAATCCGGTGAAATCACGGTTGGCGTTGTCCGCAGCCCCCAGTCTGAGTCAAGCTCCTCTACCGGTGCATGTTAGATTCCGTGAGGACCGCACTAATCTGGGTTTGATGCGCTCATTATTAGACCATTTGCTCGTTCCACTTGACGTTGGTTTGAGGATGATAGACTGAGCGTAATCAAGCTTAATGCCCATATTTTTACCATAATTTAACCTAAATCGGCCATGAAGTTCGTGCCATTATCGGTAATGATGCTATGGGGGCGCCATAATGAGTGTACTACCCGGATATGAAGTCTATCCTGGTCGGGACTACTGCCGTTTAAGCGGCAGCCTCTATCCATTTGGTGAATTTGTCCACCATGACCAATAGGTACTTTAGCTTGTGGGTTTTCCCCTTTGAGGGTCCAACCATGTCAAGCCCCGGATCATGACGGCCGGTGATGGGTATAGTTTTGAGGCGATTGGGTGGCATATGGCTCTGATTTGCAAAGAGCGACAACAAGCGCGTCGTTGGACAAAGTCTGAGCATCTGCCGAGAGCCGTCGGACAATAAAATCCTGTCTGAAATGCCTTGCCTACAAGGGCCGAGCTGCGGCGTGGTGTCGCCCTAATGCGGCATGGTTTCAACCGAGAAGGTTTCACCCTTCCTCTTGGGAGATACACCTTTGAAGGACTCGGTTGTGCTTTTCTTATAGAGTTCTCCTCGTGGACCTTGTAGGCTTTAGATCGCCCGAACTATGCAGTTGGGCCTCATTTTGGTCTTGGAAGTTCTGCCTAAGTAAGTAGGCTAGGAATGGCTCTGTCACAGAGGCGATTACTACCATTATTTAGTGGGCTGAAGTTGTTATTTCATCGGCTGAGTGCGCCGATTATGTCGAATGATACATGTTGGGTGGTGCGGCTACTTAGGGTTGTTATTTAGGATTCCTCTTCCCGTAATGCGGATGGCTTAAAAAGCCGTTCAGGAAGATGTTTGGAGGGACAGCGTCGCGTTTGCGCGCGATCGTGCCCGATCGTCGGCTGCTTGGTTATTATCGAGCTCGTGGTGGAATTCAAGTCCTTGAACCGGTGACATTTTTAGGACAGCGTTACGATAGGCTGCCATTTTCGGATCCTTGGCGTCAAAGTCTCCATTTACTTTGGATATCGCCAGGTTTGAATCCCCCAACCTCTAGGCGTTGAATGCCCATGGAGTTTAACATCCGGAGGCCATGTAGGAGGCCTCATATTACGGCTGCATTGTTGGAGTCGTGTACATTATCTGAAGTATGTATTGAATTTGTGTCCCCGGTTGGGGATGTCAATCGACACCAGACCCCCAAGCGGCCAACATTTTGGAGCCGTCGAAATGCATAATCAATTGGACTATCGCCTTGCGTACTCTTTAGGGAGTTAAAGCTTGATCCATTCAATGACGAAGTCAGCCAAGACTTCGCGACTTTATAGCTCATGAGGTTTGTAAGTTATATCAAATGGTAAGAGCTCAATGGCCCATTTTGCAATCACCCGTCACATTGCGATTGTTTATGATGTCGTTGAGGGGCGCCGGAGAACCTTGTTATCGAACACTCTTGAAAGTAGTGTAGGGCTTGCGGGATGCCATGAACACCGCGTACACTATCTTTTGATAATCTGGTGCAGGACTTGCGGGGAGTTAAGGCGGTGGATCGTAGTACCTGGTTTTGAGGAGAATTTATGCCATACATTTCTCGTTCGACGGCAGTCTGCGCTTACAACTTGATGTGTTGCGCGATATATAACAACATTGATTCGCCCGGGTTGAAACAGCCGGACGGTTGTTGCCATCACGGACTTTATTTCTTGAGTCGGCGGTGGCGGCAAATCCACTCGAAGTGTTGATGCAGGGGAGGCGATAAAGGGGCAATGCCTTTTCTCCCCAAGCGGAGAGATGAAGCGGCTTAGAAACGCCCGCATCGATCAATTTTGTATTTGTTTGAGGTCTTTTGGAATATCCAGCTATAGCGAGCACGGATCTTGGCTGGGTTGCTTCAATTCCTCTACGGATACAATGAAGCCGAGAGCTTTCGGCTGAATGCGCCCGGCAGCATTTTTGGATTGACGGCGTCGTATGCTCGGGAGGTTGTCGAATGTGAGCCTCAAATGCGTCTACTAGAGTTTCGGCGTGTTTGGTTTTGATGACTCGTCGTCTCGTATGCCTCTCTTGTTTTGCCGGTCTGGGTAGCGGACATGTATCGAATCATCGGCTGATATGTTGCGCGGCGTTTTTGAGTCGAAGGGCATCGTGTTGAAGCGAGAATGGTCCATATGGAATAATGAATGCCATTGCGGCTTAGTCCGCTTCGCCATCTTGATTTGATGGTAGCGGTATCGTCAAGGAAGCACAATGAATCGTGCCTGCGGTAGCATCGATTATTTGAGTCGATCTTGGGGAAGAGGAAGGATCCTTGGGCGGGCCTTGTTGAGGTCTTTAAAATAAACGCAGGCGCGAGATTTGTCCTTCTTTGGTACCATTACTAGGTTTGCTAGCCAGTCCGGATGTTTGATGTCTCTAATAAATCCGGCTTCCATTAGTTTGGCTAGCTCTTCTCCCATTACATCTCTTTGGGTTGGAGAAAATCGCCGAAGAGCACTTTGGCGGCTTGAATCCTTTAGGGCGTTTAGGCTGTGTTCCGCCAATTTCTGCGATGGGATTCTGGCATATCGAAGGGTGCGGGCAAAGATGTCCTAATTTTCTGAAGGAATTCTCGTAGTCTGGCGTCTACATCGAGTTCAATTGTGCCCGAAGCGCGGCCGTCTTTGTTAGATGTCATTGGATGGACGGAATTTGACTATTTCATCCGCTGGTCTAAAGGAGGTGGACTTGGATCTCTTATCGGTATCAAATCATCCCTATTCACCGTGGCGCGTGCGCGATGGAGTTCCTCGCGGCTAAGGCTTGAGATAGTGCCTCCAGGGCTAATCGGCTATCTTGTTTTCGGTGGCAGTCTTTGTGTCGGATCGCTAGCGAGTGATTATTCCGCGGGCCGGGCATCTTAAGCTTCATGTACCCATAATGGGGTATGGCTTGGAAAATTGTGAATGCCTCTCGTCCTAATATAGCATGATATCACGCTCTTTGAGCAGGGGCCACTTGGGCGTGACTTCCTCGGACCTATAATTGTCCGTGAGGCGAACACCACATCAAGTGTGATTTTTCTGTGCAGCATGCTTCCGGCTAGGGATTATTCGTAAAGGTTGTCTTTGCCCGCTCAATGCGGCTCGATCTATTTCCATTTTTGAAGAGTTTCCTCGTAGATGAGGTTTAGTTATTTGCCGCCATCCATGAGTACCTTTGTAAGGCAACCGTCCACTTGAATTGAGGACCAATCTTGGTGGTGCTCGGGCTGTTCGAATTTAGGTTAAATCGCTGGCGTTGAAGGTGATGGCGTGTCGCTCCATGGGTTTGTTGTTGCTACTTGGTAGACTTGGCGAGGCTGCGGATTGTTCGTTTCCACATATTATTTGATCACGAAAGTCTAGAAGGCTGTTGACACCCGTCTTTGAGTCTTGTTGGAGTGGTTCTCCATGACTGAAGCTCTTAGCCACTTTTGGCCTCGTCATGATATCCAACATGCTCGAAGGCTATGTGTTGGAGTGGGCATATACATCTTGTATGAATTTTCTGAGGTCGGATGGGCCATCCCTCGATGCAGATTCCATTACCCTTTATAGGGTTTTTGCTTTTTGGTTTTTGTACCTGGTGCGAGTGTGATGCACCCTTTTGTTTGGGACTAGGGTTGTATTAGAGGGCGGATTGTCCTAAAACTTAGTTTTGGTTTCAGAAACTCTCCATAGCAAAATACTTTCATACTAACGCCCGGATCGTGAAGCATGTAATTTTACAGACGTGTGACATTCAAGATTCCCTCGATCACGTGCAATTATTGCAAAAAAATGAAAGTACGTTGTCCTCCACAGACGATCATTTATCACATCCATAACCAGGAGAATCTGGCGATAATGATGTCTTGTTTCAGCGGGCTCTTGCAGTTTGAGATAGATCGCATATATACAGGGTGGGTGGGTGGAATTGAGTCAGGAACCCTACCCATCTCGAGGCTCAAGGGCCGAGAAAGTTTCAATTTGGAAGCTTGGATTGCTGGGCGTTGTCCAGCGAGTCGAGTCCGATGCCTAACTTTAGGTTAAGTGCTTTCGATCGAAGTCAGTCCCTTCAGAGATCTGGTATGGAGGTTAGGGAGCCGGACATGACTAGTTTTCAATATAGGAGAAGAATTCGCCGTGTTGTTCCTCTACCACCATAGCGTGGTGGGTAACTGAGGAGACTTAATCTCTCTCATATCGGTTTTAAGCCCAACCTGATTGTAGTCACATGTGCGACTCTCGAGGTGGCGATGCTGACTCTAAACTTTCGTTCTGGGGCGAGCTCTATTGGATCCGGCTTCTGTTCGTGAAGGGGAGTTGGCGTGGTGCTTTTGATGACGAGAGTCATCGTCCGGGCTGATGGCGAGCAGGCGATGATGAGAAAACCACCCAGCCGGATAGTTTGGCGGCGGCCAAGGCTCCTTTAGCGAATACCGTCTTTAAAGATGGGAAGAGGCATCCTTCCTATCGGTGGCAGACCTGAGGAACTCTCAATAAAAGCACCAATGTCGATTATTGTCAAAACCGTCGGATCTCGGGTGAGGGGTTCCGAAGCGTGCGTCTAGGCGGATAGTAATAGGAGACAAGGGACCACGATGTTTTTACCCAGGTTCGGGCCTCTCGATGGAGGTAAAACCCTACTCCTGCTTGATTGATATTTATGATATGGGTAATACAAAAGTGGATCTACCACGAGATCAGGAGGCTAAACCCTAGTAGCTAGCCTATGGTATGATTGTTGTAATGGTTGTTAGTCCTCTGGACTAAAACCCTCCGGTTTATATAGACAGGAGAGGGCTAATGTTACAAAAGTCGATTACAATGGTAGGAGATCTACATGTCCATGTATCGTGAAACTTGCCTTCCACGCCAAGGAAAAGTCCCATCCAGGACACGGGCCGAAGTCTTCAATCTTGTATCTTCATAGTCTTGGAGTCGGCCGATGATGATAGTCAGGCTATCCAGGACACCCCTAGTCGAGGACTCCTCGGCGTCTTGTTGCAGAGGCGATCTTCCACAGCCCCGGGCCCGAGGGGCCTCGGGGAGGCTCTGGAAGCGTGGCGGCTCCTCGGGGACCATCTCCATCTCCGCCGGGGACTGCAGAGTGCGGCCCGCTTGAGCCTCCAAGATGCTCCTCAGAGGCGGCGCAGCAGCAGCCTGCACGTTCGGCGAGGCGTAAAGGCATCTTGAATATAGGCGTGGGGTGGACCTTCACAGCATCCACTGCAGTGAGGGCGGAGGTGCTCGGAGGCGGCTCGGTTGAGCCTGGTATGTCGATGCAGATCACGACCCACCATCCTACTTTGGATGGGGAGCTACCCGGCCGGAGTGGCCCGGCTGCCACTCATGACTCTTGACTCCTGTGGCTCCTAAATGATCTGTTGTGAACTCCCGGGGTTTGGCCCTCCTTGCTAGCTTCTTCCTAAGAGAAGCGTGCGTTGAAGCCATGCGTCCAAGTGGTGCTTGAGTGCCTCCTTGTGATCCTAGCAAAGTCGATGGCCCTCGAGGAAGAGCCCCGAGCCTTGCTCGAGGGAGGACACTGGCAGGGCGCGCTTCCCTGTCACGACAAAGGAGGTGCCCCCTGAGCAGTATGATGAGACCCTTAGGGGCCTGCCTCCCGAGGTCGGGCAGACGATGTCTTCTTCTTCTTAGGAACAGCCTCAGGGAAGCCTCTCGTTCTTGTGATCTGGGTCTTCAATTGATCGCGGCTTGGAAAGCACGTTCGAGAGAACACACAATGTCTCTCTCTCTCCACAAGGCACGTGATGACTCCACGCTTCCCGGCATCTTGGGAACATTGTAGCCATGATGGGTCATGGCCATGAACCAGCCAGGGCTGGGTGCAGGGGATGGCATTGTCTGTGCAGGTGGATGTGAGCAACGTCAAAGTCAATGAGCTCGGTCACGGTGGTTATCCAGCGCTTCTCGAAGGTAGAGAGGCGGACCTTCCCTATCGGGCACCGTGGAACCATCGGTGACTCTGAGAAGGGCTTGGTTGGGCTGCAGTTGATTGTAGGGGCACTTGGAGTTGTTGAGCGTCTCGGCGGATGGGACATTGAGCCTGCTCCTCCAGCGATGAGGGTCCTAGTGATTTGCATTTACTGATGATTGGGGAACAAAGCATCGGGAGGACTCGGCTGTGGCCAGCGCACTTGAGGCTGATCCGTGTAGGTGAGCGTGATGGCGCATCGCTGACCACTGAGGAGGCGTGTGGCCTCAAGCTTGGGAGGGGCGCATTCATTGGCAGCAAGCTGCTTGAAGATGTTGCGAGGCGGGCTTGGCGCCGCCCAAGATACTAGCGATTCTGCTGGCTCAAAGCCTCCCGGCCCCCGTCTGATGATGGTCTTCATTCCTCCTCGGCTGTGGTGGCGAGGAGGAGGAGGCTACATTGCCTTGCGGGTGATCCTCACCAGGCTGATCCTCCAACCCCCTTGCGAGTGGGTCTCTCCAAACTCCCTCATGAGGCTGGTCCTGCCGGCCCGATCCTCACGAGTCGCTTACGCCACCCTTGGCGGGGCCATAGTCTTCCATCGTCCTCCACCTCTTCCTCCTCCTCCTCGTATAGCCCGGTCGCTTTGCGCTTGGTCGTCGCGGCCTTTACACATCTCTTGCGCCCTGAGCTCTTGGCATTCGTTGGTGTTGTGGGTGTGGAGGTTCGTGAGTACCTTGCCAATCTAGAAATGCCATGGATGACTCAGAATGATCCTGCCTCACTTGGTGTCGGCTTCTTTGCAAGCTTCAGCAGCCCCCTTAAGCGCTCGCGTCCTTGGCCTTGGGCTTCTTCTCTTGGAGTCGTGCTGGCGGTGGAGGAGGAGGCGCCCTTCCTTAGCCCTCGCGCACTTGGTGCGCCCGGATCCAGGTAGCTCGAGGGAGGTCCATAGGTCCTCATGAATCATGAGCTCCTCCTTCATCTTGGCGTCCACATGCGCCCGTCGAGAGAGTGAGATGATGGCCTCCTCGGTTACCTTAGGGATCTTAAAGGCGAAAACCTTTGTTGAAGCTGTTTGGATGAACCTCTGCAGAGTCTCTCAGTCTTCTGGCAATCTCGGCGCAAGAAGTCGCTCATGGCGAGGCAGTCGTGGGTGCCTTTGGAAGTTGGCGATGAATCAGTGCGCATATCGTCCTGGGAGGATA
>JAHHZJ010001651.1:0-20879 GCA_021437245.1 Aegilops speltoides
TCTCCCATTACTGTCTTTTGGGCTCGGAAAATCGTCGAAGAGCTTTGTTTGGTGGCTTAAATCCTTTCAGGATGTTTAGGCTGTATTACGCCAACCTCTGCGAGGATTCGGGCATGTCGAGAGGATGCGGCGAAGATATCCCAATTTTCCCGAAGGAATTCGCGCATTGATCTTGGCGTCAACCGAGGTTCAAGGTAATGCCCGATGGAGCCGTCTTTGTTGGAGTCCGTTGGGTGGACACTGGAATTTTATTATCTCATCTGCTGGTTTGAAGGAGGTGGACTTGGATCTTTTATCAAGTATCACATCGTCCTGTTTTCACCGTGAAGCGCAGCGGTGAGTTCCTCTCTTTGCTAAGGCTTGGATAGTGCCTCGAGGGCTAGTGCGGACTGTCTTGTTTTGGTAGCAGTGCTATGTCGGATCACTAGCGAGTGATTATTCATTTGGGCCGAGGCATTTTGAGCTTCATGTACCCGTAATGAGGTATTGCTTGAAAAATTGTGAATGCCTCTCGTCCTAATATGGCGTGATAGCCCGCTGCTGAGCGGGGCCACAGGGCGTGACTTCTTCGGATCTGTAATTGTCAGGAGGCGAACACACATCGAGTGTGATTTTTCGGTGCGGTGCGCTTCAAACTAAGATTATTCCTCTAAAGGTTGTGTTTCTTCGCTCAATCTGGCTCAATCGATTTCCATTTTTCGCGAGTTTCCTCGTAAATGAGGTTTAGTCGCTGCCGCCATCCGCGAGGACTTTTGTCGATCGAAGCCGTCCACTATGGGACTAAGTACCGGTCTTGGTGGGGCTCTGGTTGTTCGAAATGTGGGCTCGTCGCTGGCGTTGAAGGTAATAGCGTGTGTCGCTCCATGGTTTCTTGTTGCTACTTGGCTATGACTTGGTGAGTTCGCGGATTGTTCGTTTTAGCATATTATTTGATCACGAAAGTCTCGAAAACTCTTGTCTGCGTGCTGTTATTGTTGGAGTGGTTTCGGAGCTAAAGCTCTTCGCCACTTTTTACACTGTAGTAATATCAACATGCTTTCGAAGGCTATGTGTTGGGGACGGCTCCCTCCGTCTAATGAATTTCTGAGGTCCATTGAGCCATCCCTCGATGCAGTTCCGTTTCCCTTATTGGGTTTTTGTTTTTCGTTTTTGCATCGGGGGCACGAGTGTGGCGCCCTTTACTTTCTGCAATTTGGGTTTGGTGCGGATTATCCCAAAATTGATTTTCGGTTTTCGGAAACTCTCCATCGCCTGATACTTCGTTACAATGGATGCGAGATCGGTGAAGCAGCGTAATTTTGCGGCGATCAATGGCGTTTAGTATTCCCTTGTCCGTGCGGTTATTGCGGAAGATTGATATTGCGTTTTCCTCTCGGCGGTCCTTTATCACTGTCCGCAACGGGGAGGAATCTGCCCGATAGTGATGTCTTTGTTTGATGGGCTCTTGCCGTATTAGAGATAGATCGCATATATGCAGGCGGGTGGGTGGAATAAAATCCGGATCCCTGCCCATCTTGGAGGCTCAAAGGCGAGGTTTCGAATTCGGAAGTTTGGTTTGCTGGTGGAGACAATCCGGTGAGTCGAAGCGATGCATGATTTTAAGTTCAATGCTTTCGATCGAAATCCGTGCCCTGCGAGAATCCGGCATGGAGGGTTGGGAATCCGGACATGGTGTTTTCAACATTGGCAAAGAGTTGCCGTGTTGTTCCTCTACTGCTTGGCGTGGTGGGTGGCACAGGAAGATTAATCTCTCTCGGATCGGTTTTAAGCCCAATCTGGTTGTAGTCCGTCGCGACTCCCAGGCGGCGATCACGATCAAGAGCTCGTTATGAGCGAGCGAGGCTCTATTGGATCTAACTGTTACGTGAGCTTTAGGGCTTTGCGAAGATTGCTTCCGATGACGAGAAGTCATTGTCGAAGCGGCGGCGGACGAGCATTCATGAAAACCACCAAGCGGGATAGTTTGGCGGGGCAAAAGCCCCTCGGCGAAAGCCGTCTTTGAAGGCGGTAGTGGAACATCCGCTCTATCGGTGGCGACACGGAAGGAACTCTCAATGAAAGCACCAATGTCGATTGTCAAAACCGGCGGATCTCGGGTAGGGGTCCCGAGCGTGCGTCTAAGCGGATGGTAACAAGAGAGCGAGGGACACAATGTTTTTTGCCAGTTGGGCCCTCTCGATGGAGGTAAAACCCTAAATCCTGCTTGATTAATATTGATGATATGGGTAGTACAAGAGTAGATCTACCACGAGATCAGGAGGCTAAACCCTAGAAGCTAGCCTATGGTATGATTGTTGAGATGTATGTTAGATCTCTACGGACTAAGGCCCTCCGGTTTATATAGACACGGAGAGGGCTAGAGTTACCAAGTCGGTTACAATGGTAGGAGATCTACATATCCGTATTGCCAAGCTTGCCTTCCACGCCATGGAAAGTACCATCCGGACACTGCGCAGTCTTCAATCTTCTATCTTAAGTGATGCTTGAGTCCGGCGGATATTGATAGTCCGGCTGTCGGGACACCCCTAGTCCAGGACTCCCTCAAGCCCAAGCAGCCTCCTCCACCCCCACGCCGTGGCCAGCAAGCAGCAGCTTGACATGCCGCAACCGACATCCGCCACCGCCCATGAAACGCCGCCCAAACCACCACGGCGCGCGCCAGCTAGCCTCCTTCGCGACAATGTAGCGGTGCGTCTCTAGCCCCTAGAACTAGCCGGCCACCGCCACGTCACCCTACTGCCACCAGAAGCGTTACGCCGCCCGATCTTATCTCCGGCCATCTCGGACCGACCTAGCCACACTTTATAAGGAAGCCCGGCGTCTCCAGGCCTCGGGTAGCCTCACACCGTCTCACTAGTGCCCCCCATAGCCACCATTTGAAGGGACAGGTCATCTTCAACCTCTCCGGTCGGGATTCGGCCACCGCCATGTCCCGCTCAAATTCGGCGCGCCAACCAAGGCCTCCCCTCTCCACTCTCATCACCCAAGTCCTCTCTTCCTCCGTGAATAGATCCCCCTACTCAATTTGGTTGGGAGCCGCCGCCATACAAAACCACTTTGCCACCCAGCCTCCTCCGCCCATGGCTTCGCCGCGGCAGCTCCCTCCGCCCCCACCTACAGCGACCACCCCGGATGACCGCCCTGGAGTGGCGGATCCATCCCCGCCCTCGGGGCCCCGTGAGCCGCCGATCGCCAGCGGCGATCGCCTGGACTCGGCCTCCGCTTCGGGCAGAGGAAGGAGAGGGAGGGCGACTAGTCAAACGCGACTAATGGGCCACCTAGGACCCAACTTCGGTGACCCCTTCAGTCCACCGGAGTAAGTGGGCGCAAAACCCGATCACGTTTACCTGTTGAAGCATGATACTTGAAATGTTTTCTTTTACATTTATTATTAAAAAAAAGCAATTTTGACCAAATCTTTACTGGCTTTATCTTTTTAAATATAACTCCAAATGAATTAATTCTTTTCCTACCTCTCTCAAATAATGTCTAGTTTATTTTAAGATTTATTTGAAAAATTTCAAAAAATTTACGTGCTGTTTTTTTATTTTGTGTTAATTCAAATATATTCTTTTATTAGGATTTTTGAAGATTTCAAGATGTTTTGGATTGCACTCTGTTTTCCCATGACACGAAGGAAAGCATTACGAACCCCGGCATAATATTTACGTGTGTTGGGTGACGCGTTTATAAACATCACCTCACTTTGGAGAGATTGTTATTTCATGTGATATGATCATATGCATGGGTGAATATTAGTGATTTCCATCTTTGTTGAAATGAACACACTTGTGATGATAATCATCCTCATATGCCTTGCATGCATCTTTGGAAGGAATCCGGAAAACCTACTCCTTGGGTAGGCATGAGCTTATCATCGGTCTCCATCGGAAGCGGTTATGTCGGTATGGCATGGTAAGGTATAATGGCGGTGACTCTGTTGGTGGAGTTATATTCGTTATTCTAATCATGCGGAAATACTTAAACCTCTGAGTCGACCATAGATTGAGTCTTGTTCATTAACCCCCACACTTGTTTCGTACTACCACTTGTCCACTGCCATAGGTAGAGATGCGATTCGATATAAGTTGTCAACCCCTTTCTAGCACACATAAATCTGAGGAGGGCGGGATGAGGTTCCACGGCCGTGGATTAAAGCGATCATCCGATTCAGGGGCATGGGTGTTTCGGTTGGGACCAGAGGGAGGCACCCCTTAAGCCAGGCGATATAAATTTGATCCCATGCTTACAGCGAGGTTGTAGCCTCCCACTTAGAGTTTGCTTGCGGGCGTGCGTGGGTGATTCGAGAACTGCGTGTGAGTTAAGCTGGTGTGTGCAAGTTAGGTGTGTTTTCAACAAAAAGGCCATAGACGGAATTAGTCGATGGACTAAAAGAAATCCGTTACTAAATGGGTAAAGAGTACACCCTTTGCGAGAGATTAAACCTATTGAATAGCCGTGTCCATGATTTAGGACTACGATGCAGGATAGGGTCGAGTGTGGGTCTTGGTGTGGGTCTTGGAGGTGAAACTATTAGCAGAAGCTGGAACTACTACTTGTGACTTGTGATAATTATGATTATTATTGTTGATTCTTGGTGATATTATTGTTATTATCAAGTATCTACAGGATAGTTCTACCTCCGGGATATGCACTATGATTGTTTATTTTAAAGCCCTTTATGTGGTGTCGCTCGGGAGCCTCCGATTAACATTTCTTTTAAAGCCCTTTATGTGGTGTTGCTCGGGGCCTTGACTGGCATTTCTCTTAAAGCCCTTTATGTGGTGTCAGCTCGGGCCTTGCATTGTAACATTTATTTTAAAGCCCTTTATGTGGTGTCGCTCGGGCCGCCGGTATCAACATTTCTTTTAAAGCCCTTTATGTGGTGTCGCTAAGGCACGCCCCGTAGCATTGCTTGTTGTTTATTTTCATAAATCCTAATGCTCTTGTGTTGTGCATATCCATAAATAGCGTGCTTGCATGCATCCGAGATTTATTTTTGTGGTGAGCGTCATGAGCATAAAATATTTTCAGCACACCATTGTTATATTATACTGTGTTCATAATGTTTGCGAGTACATTCAAAGTACTCACTGGCTTGTCACAGCTATTGTCTTGGCCAGATTTTCTTGCCGCGGAAAGGCGGCGCGATGACAACCCGGAACCTAAGCAATGGAGATAGTAGCCTCGCCCGAAGATAGGGATTAACACTGGTGACTGTTCACCTGGGAATTGGAGTCCCATAGACAGCGATGATCCACAAGCGCTTCGCCATCAACCACTAGAAACCATTTGTTGTACTCACAGGCCAAAATGGTCTTATCTTTGAAAATTTTGTATTTTTGCTTGGAATTTACGTATCAAGTTGGAGCCTCATCATTCTGCGGTAATCACGGGGCTGATGAGGGCGGCTCTTTACGGAAATTTATTACCAGGAAAACCGGTCGTGTGAGAACTTGAGTATCGAGCCAAGTGACCATTAGCTAATCCTATCTTGGCAGGTCAAAAAACTTAGCAAACCAGCCCACGGACCCTAACCAAAAACCCGAGTAAGCTTCCCTTGCAAGATAGCCACCACAGAGACCCCGACACTTTTGGCGGTCGGTGCCCAACCTATCAGCCCTGGCACAGCCGATTAGCCTTGAATAATCTGTCTTATTACGCAAGCATCGAGAAGACTTCGTTCCTTTTTCTATAAAAAGAATACGCTAACCTCAACAGCCTGACCCGGCCATCAGCAAAAAATACCTTGATGACCCTAGAAGTACTTAAATGCGTCTTTGGGAGCACACTCAAGCGCGATTGTGGCCAACAATCCCACGATGGTCGTATATCGCTACCCGAGCCTGCAGCCCTCGACCCTCTCCGGCTAATTACGAGGGTGAAAACCGTGGAGAAACCTCGGCGTCCGCGAGACAAGCCCGCTTAGATATGAGCGAGGTGAGACTAAAATCACTCGAATGATACAGAGCCTTAGGAATGACCTCGCTTGGTAATCGTGTGACCTGTGTCACCATAATTAGATCATTGTCTGCTTGTGCACTCCTGTTTTTAATAGTAGCCATACATGAATATGTTAATGTGCGATTGCATTTTTTATCCGAGGCGTAGTTGCCAACCTCGACGGCGCAAGTTTGGGCTATGAATAAATCTTTTGGTTCGACTCACGGAAGAAGATATTTTCAAAACAACTCCTAACAAATCTAGGGGCGAGATTTTCTTTTAGGGGGGTAGTGTTGTGACACCCCAAAATTTTGACCTTGTTTTATTAATTAAAATTTTGCGAGAAATTAAAACTTTTATTTTACGGGCTCCTTTTGATTTTGAAACTTTTTCTCCTTGCTATTATGGAGTTTTCCCCATAGAAAACTTTTCAAATATATTATTGGACTTGTTTAACCTCTCAAGAAAAACTTTTCTTTTATTAGTAGAACTAATTACATAATTAATTTGCTTGATCTTTATTTTCTTGAGAAATAGTTTTTCAAGGTTATATGGCCATATTTGAACTATAACCATTTGATAAATTCACTTAAAATTCCAACAAAATTTGGAGATGTGGGTGATGTTTTTAAATCACTTTTGTGCAAAAGATATTTCTTTCATTGAATGCTTGGAGCTCTATCCCAAGTTTTCAAATCTGGTCCAAAGGGCAGTTTTGCACTACAACCTATTTATTTATTTCTTTAAAACTTCTACCAAAATTTTGGGATGTCGTTAGGAGCATATTATTCAGCTTTATGCAAAAAACCCAGCTATGTTCTTTGAAAATTTTGAGTGAATCAACCTCTTTTTCATTACTGGTCCAATTTGATGGTTTGTACAGCAGCCATATTCTTGCTTATTCTTTGGCCCTAGATTCCTTTCCCTACTTGTAGTCCTCCATGTTAAACTCCTAAATCCAGGAGCATGCAACCATTGGCATAATTTTGGTTAGTGAAATAATGCCCTTCACATCTGTCAGATTTGAAGTTCTACAAAACTTACACTAGAAAGTTTATACTTTTCACCAACTAACATCACCACCCTCTCTTTCATCCACAGAGACAGCGATCTAGATATTTTGGCCACTCCAAGAAATGCCTAAGTACCCTTGGCATTTTGTCAAACACCTTTCGGGCATGATCAGTTTTGACATGAGTCCTTGTTTGCACTGTGGACTTGATCCCCTGGACAAACCAGAATGTCAAAAAGTTTTGCCTTAGATTATAACCCTACCCTTTAACTCCCAGCTCAACCAAAGCGCTCTGCAGTGCCATGGCATTCGCCGAGCATCTGGTGGGCGTCGCTGGGCGTGCCCGAGCGCAAAGTTCAGTACGCACCTGCGAGCGCCCAGCGTCGCGCCCGCTCCGCGCCACCTACCCCGCTCGCCTGAGCCACGCCCACTTGCTTGGATTCTCGCCAGCGTCGCGCCAGAAACCCGACAGCCTCCTCACCCCCCTGCAGCGTAGCCGACAAGCCGCTTGGCGGCATGCCAGCAGACGCATCCGCCACCGCCATGGCGGCGCCGCCCAAACCACCACAGCAGCGCCCGGCTCGCCTCACCCGGCGGTGTAGCGGTGCGTCGCTATACACGAACCTAGACCACCGCCCGCGTCGCCTGCGGCACCTGTGGCGGTTACGCGCCCGATCTTATCTCCGGCCATCTCGGACCGGCCTAGCCACACTTTATAAAGGAAGCCCGGCGTCTCCGGAGCCTCGGTAGCCTCACACCGTCTCACTAGTGCCCCCGCCGCCACCATTTGAAGGGACATGTCATCTTCAACCTCTCCCGTTAGTTAACCCACCGCCATGTCCAGCTCCGTTCGGCACTGTAAAGGCCTCCCCTCTCCCTCTTATCACCCAAGTCCTCTCTTCCTCCGTGAGCGAATCCCCCTACTCAATTTGGTTGGGGAGCCATCCCCTCCCTAAATCACCGCCACTGCAAGCCTCCTCACATGTGGCTTCGCCCATGGCAACTCCCTCCGCCCCCTACCTACCTGCGACCACCGGGATGATGACATACAGGTGGAGGATCCATCCCGCCCTCGGGGCCCCGCGAGAACCGCCCGATCGCTTGGCGGCGATCGCTGAAGCTCCGCCTCCGCTGGGGCAGAGGAAGGAGAGAGGAGGGCGACTAATCAAACCTGACTAGTGGGTGACCTGGGACCCACTGTCATTGACCCCTGCTCGGTCCTGTGAAGGAGTGGAAGCATAAAACCCGTACGTTTCCCTGATTGACGGCGTGATACTGCTGAAAGCGTTTTCTTTTACTGTTTTATTATTAAAAAGCAGATTTGATTAAATCTTTATTGACTTTATCTTTTTAAATATAACTCCAAATGAATTAATTCTTTTCCTACCTCTCTCAAATAATGTCTAGTTTATTTTAAGATTTATTTGAAAAAAATTTCAAAAACAATTTTGGTGCTGTTTTTATATTTTGTATTAATTCAAATATATTCTTTTAATAGGATTTTTGAAGATTTCAAGATGTTTTGGATTGCACCCTGTTTTCCCATGACCTGAAGGCAAGCATTACGAACCCCGGCATAATATTTACGTGTGTTCGATGACACGTTTATAACATCACCTCACTTTGGAGAAGATTATTTATTTCATGTGATATGATCATATGCATGGGTGAATATTAGTGATTTCCATGCTGTATTTGAAATGAACACACTTGTGATGATAATCATCCTCATGTGCCTTGCATGCATCTTTGGAAGGAATCGGGAAAACCTGCGCCTTGGTGAGGCATGAGCTTATTAATGGGTCTCCATCGGGGCCGGTTATGTCGGTATGGCATGGTAAGATATAATGGCGGTGACTCTGTTGGTGGAGTTATATTTCAGTTATTCTAATCATGCGAGGAAATACTTAAACCTCCTGAGTGCGACCATAGATTGAGTCTTGTTCCATTAACCCCCACACTTGTTTCGTACTACCACTTGTCCTGCCATAGGTAGAAGATGCAGTTCGATAAGTTGTCAACCCTTTCTAGCACACATAAATGCAGAGGGGCGGGATGAGGGGTTCACGTGAGTAGTTAAAGCCAGATCATCCGATCAGGGGCATAGGTGTTTCGGTTGAGGACCGAGAGGGCACCCTTAGGCCTTGCGATATAAATTTGATCCCATGCTTCTGCGGGTTGTAGCCTCCCACTTAGGGTTTGCTTGGCAATGTAGTGGGTGATTCGGAGACCGCGTGTGAGTTAAGCTTGTGTGTGCAAGTTAGGTGTGTTTTTCAACAAAAAAGCCGTGAAGCGGAATTAGGTCGATGGACTAATGAAATCCGTTACTCGTGGGTAAAGTACACCCTTTGCGGAGATTAAACCTATTGAATAGCCGTGCCCATGGTTAAGGACTACGATGCAGGATGGGTCAAGTGTCGGTCTTAGTGTGGGTCTTGGAGGTGGCTGTTAACGAGCTGGAACTACTACTTGTGACTTGTGATAATTATGATTATTATTATTGTTGACTAACGTGATATTATTGTTATTATCAAGTATCTACAGGATGGTTCTACCTCGGGATATTCACTATGATTGTTTATTTTAAAGCCCTTTATGTGGTGTCGCTCGGGCGCCTGATTGTAGCATTTCTTTTAAAGCCCTTTATGTGGTGTTGCTCGGGCCTTGGTTGGCATTTCTCTTAAAGCCCTTTATGTGGTGTCCTTTCGGGCCTTCATTGTAGCATTTATTTTAAAGCCCTTTATGTGGTGGCCTTCGGGCCTTGCTTGTGGCATTTCTTTTAAAGCCCTTTATGTGGTGTCGCTCGGGCCTGTTGGCATTTCTTTTAAAGCCCTTTATGTGGTGTCGCTAAGGCGCTTGGTATGGCATTGCTTGTTGTTTATTTTCATAAATCCTAATGCTCTTGTGTTATTGCATATCCATAAATAACGTGCTTGCATGCATCAGAGATTTATTTTTGTGGTAGCGTCATGAGCATAAAATATTTTCAGCACACCATTGTTATATTATACTGTGTTCATAATGGTTGTGAGTACATTCAAAGTACTCACGGCTTGTCCAGCTATTGTCTTGGCCAGATTTTCTTGCCGGAGAGGCGGCGATGACAACCGGAACCTAAGCAATGGAGATAGTAGCCTCGCGAAGATAGGAGTTAACCTGTCGGCTGTTCTGTGGGAATTGGAGTCCCATAGACAGCGATGATCCACAAACCGCTTCGCCATCAACCACTAGAAACCATTTGTTGTACTCACGAGGCGAGAATGGTCTTGTCTGCACATTTGTATTTTGCTTGGAATTTACGTATCAAGTTGGAGCCTCATCACTAACGGTAATCACGGGCTGATGAGCACGCGGTCTTTCGAAATTTATTACCGGAAAACCGGTCGTGTGAGCACATCACAAGGCTAGCGCGCGGATATCTTTCCGGCGATATCGCGCATAGGCTGCCGACAAGGGCAGCTTATCCCCCCGAGGCCCCATGAGAGGTCGTTTTCCTTCCCCACTTCCTCCAGGTGGGCTTTCCTAACCCCTTTGTCAGGGGCTCATGTTCTACTACGGCTGGATTTCCATGATCGGCGCGAACTTCATCCTCAACATCTCGGCGTTTATAAAGTGGGTATGCGAAACCTTCCTCTGCATCCATCCCACTTGACTTGTGGCTCAAGACCTTCAATGTCAAGCGAAGGTAGTGAAGGACACTCAAGCGGAGTCTTGGGCGCGATGTTGGGCAAGATGCCGCGTCCTCTGGTTTGAAGGGGCCTTTGTGGAGTCCGTCAAGGGGTGTGATCGGGGTGGTTCTACATCACCGAGCAGCGCGACCCTAAGTGGCGGCAGCCCTCGAGTTCAGATCTGGTATCCCTATGCAGCTCACCTCCTGGAAAGAAGGGCTTGCTATGGGGTAGTTCGGAGGAGCGGGACTCCAAGCACTGCATCGAAGCTGGTGAGCAAGAAGCTCGGGCTTGTCAGCGTGGTCCAAGTCATGCTCATCCGCGGATTCTCCCTTGCCAACAACGGGTGAGGAGTCTGGACTAGGGGTGTCCGGACAGCGGACTATCAATATCCGCCGGACTCCTAGACTACGAAGATAGAAGATTGAAGACTCGGCTCGTGTTAGGAAGGTACTTTCCTTGGCGTGGAAGGCAAGCTTGCATCTGGATATGTAGATCTCCTACCATTATGGCTGACTCTGTGTAACCCTAGCCTCTCCGGTGTCTATATAAACCGGAGGGCCTTGAATCCGTGGGGCGAACATACATCTCAACAATCATACCATAGGCTAGCTTCTAGGGTTTAGCCTCCTTGATCTCGTGGTAGATCTACTCTTGTACTACCCATATCATCAATATTAATCAAGCGGGGCGTGGGTTTTACCTCCATCGAGAGGGCCGAACCTGGGTAAAAACATTGTGTCCCTCGTCTCTTGTTACCATCCGCCTAGGCGCCGATTAGGGACCCCCTACCGAGATCCCCGGTTTGACACGACATTGGTGCTTTCATTGAGAGTTCCTGCGTAGCCGTCACCGATAGGCTGATGGCATCTTCAACCAACACGCTGTCGAGTGAACTTTTCTCCCGGACAGATCTTCGTATTGGCGGCTTTGCCTGCGGGCAATTCTCTTGGCCATCTGGGCGGATCAGCTTCGCCCTGGCCGTCGAGTCGATTCGGAGCTTAAACTTCACGGCCGATGACGCGGAGACTTGATCTTGACGGACTCGAGCCCGATAAGCAGCGCCGCCTTGTGGCGATGGCGCGATCTAGCTCTGCCGCGGACGATGCCTTGGTAGCCTTTTCGTATCCGCTTGACCATTAGCGAGCGATCGCCCATATCGAGGGCGGTGGATGAAGCGCGCCACAGGGGCTTCAACATCCGGCGATGGGCGAATACTAATCTTGTCCCTGCGAAACTTCGTGATCCCGAGATGCGGACTCCTCACGGACTCCAAACCTCCGCGCCCTACCAATTGATCCGGATTAGGCGCGGTTATAAATTCACCGCCGCGGACATTTTCCAACACTCGCCTTTTGGCGATATCACGAATTCACTGAGCGTCTCTGCTATCGGAGAATCTGGCGGACTATGGCAGGGGCGGTTGGAGATCGGACGATGAAGAAATTCGAGCCCACCCACCACCCACTTTGTAGCCAGCACGAGGATCTAACCGACATGCTAGACTACGACTCCGGCGACATCGGCGCCATGGGCGATGATGCAGGAGCGAGCGAGAACCAGCGCCTCGAGGCGCTGGAAGGCCACCTCGTCATATGACATATACATGGTGGATACCCGAAAGAAGGGAGGCGAAGCGGTGGAGCAGACTCTTTAAAGAAGCAGCCAAGCGCCGTCATCAGTGGCGCGCTCTAAATCGCCAAAGCAAGAATGGAGATTCGGCACAGGAGACAACAACACTCGAAGGCGCGAAGACAATCCCCTCTGCCGCGACTCAGCGCGGGAGGATCTGAAGCTAAGCCCCCGAGAGGCGGCAAGCGAAGGGGTTGAGGATGATAACTACATGCCTCCCTACGAAGGCGAAGCAAGCCTCCAGCGATGGCGAATTAAATCGTGCACGAGATCCGTCGAACAAGAGCGCTTCAAGCGCGAGGCTTATCGCCCGCGAGACAGCCTAAAAAGCAGCAACGCTTCAAGCTGATCGGGACCTCTTGGCGATCGATGGGCGAAGGTCCTCGCGACGAAAAGTATTGTGATGTCAAAACCGGCGGATCTCGGGTAGGGGGTCCGACATGTGCGTCTAGGTGGATGGTAATAGGAGACAAGGGACACAATGTTTTACCAGGTTCAGGCCCTCTCGATGGAGGTAATACCCTCGTCTGCTTGATTAATATTGATGATATGGGTAGTACAAGAGTAGATCTACCACGAGATCAATGAGGCTAAACCCTAGAAGCTAGCCTATGGTATGATTGTTGAGATGTGATGTTGTGTCCTATGGACTAAAGCCCTCCGGTTTATATAGACAGGAGAGCTAGGATTACAAGTCGGTTACAATGGTAGGAGATCTACATATCCGTATTGCCAAGCTTGCCTTCCGCCAAGTAAAGTACCTTCGGGACATGAGCGAGTCTTCAATCTTCTATCTTAGTGATGCAGGAGTCCGGCGGATATCGATAGTCGGCTATCCGGACACCCCTAGTCGAGGACTCCTCGGTAGCCCCGAACCGTCTTCAATGGCGATAAGTCCGGCGTGCATAATGTTCGGCATTGCAAGGCGGGTTCCTCCTGAATAATCCGGAGAAGATAATGAACACCGGGATAGTGTCGGCTCTGCAAAATAATTTCCACATTCCAAGCGTAGAAGAATAAAACATATACACCGATCAATCTGGGCGTATTATGCGGCATGGCATCACACGGCACCAAGCCCTTGTTTGAATCTTGTCTTGCTTTGGCATGTTTAGCGGCGGTTTCCTTAACGCGTCTGTCGAGCGAGATTGTGTTCCCCTTTTCCAGGATTCTCATCAATACGTGCGTGGGTAACCCAACGCGCCATTGATGGTGGCGCTTGGGAGATAGCGAGTTTTATCGGGCGGTGAGGGCGCATAGTTTTGTCCGCCTATATATAAGGATAAGTTTACCTTCGACCTCGCCTTCTTCCTCCTTTGCTCATCCGTCCTGCGAACCCAAGCTCCAACACTCAAGCTCGCGCATCCGCCTCGACCCTTCTTGAACATGTCCGGAGGGAGGCAAGTGGATGGCCTCCACTGCCAAGGAGGAGGACATCACCAAGCTCTTGGACGCGGATACCTTTCGGAGACATCGCGCATCGACTGACTGCGGGCAGCTCGTTCCTACCCAGGACCTCACGAGAGGTTGTTTTCCTTCCCCACTTCCTCCATGGACTGGGCTTTCCGCTCCATCCATTCGTCAGGATCATGTTCTACTCGGACTGGATTTCCCGCGATCTGGCGCGAACGTTCCTCAACATCTCGGCATTTATACTGGGTATGCGAGGCCTTTCTCTGCATCCGGCCCCACTTGCCTGTGGCTCAAGACTTTCAAGCGTCAAGCGAAGGTTGTGAAGGGGCATAAGCGAATCTTGGGCGCTATGTTGGGCAAGTTGCCCAGCGTCCCTTAACTAGAAAGGACCTTCGTGGACTCCTTCAAGGGGTGGCAATCGGGGTGGTTCTATAACCGAGCCGTGCAAGCCAACATGGGCGGCGACCCCAATTTAGATCTGGAATCCCCAGCAGCTCACCTCCGAGAAGAAGGGCTTGCGGTGGGGTGACCCGTGGAGTGACCGGACTGAACCTGCATCAAGAAATGGTGAGCAATGGGCTCCGGCTCGTCGGCGTGGTCAGTCATGCTCCTCCGGCGAATTCTCCGATGCCAGAAAGGGCATTTAATCTATGGGAGTTTAATCCGGAACAACACCGGGCGTTAAGCGGGCTCTTGATACAACGTCTGAAGGCGCTGGAAGGTGCTGTTCAAAAGTCTTGATCGCCCGCATCCGCGACCGAACCAGATTCAGCTTGCGATATCCGGTGACGGGAGTAAGTGATTCGGCCCCACTATGGGACACTTGTAGTAATTAGATTGACTCTAGCGAGGTTTTTAATCTGCCTCTTCCTTTGGCGGAATGGATGGAGAAGGCCGAGCTGCTTATCGATCCGGCTCCCATGCGGAAGAACGGTGGATGCCCATTTAGCAAGGCTGCTGGTTCGGCACCGTCGTGGTGCGGAGAAGAAACCAAGAAGGTGGCGCGGGGACTCGAAAGAGTTCCGCAATCAAGCGTCTGACGCGGCGGCGAGACTCCTCCCGGAAGGCGAGCGAGGAGGAGGAGAGTACTCTCTCCGGAGGAGGAGAGAAGAAGAGGAAAAGCCTCCCCAATCGAGGCGGCGAAGGTCAGAGGGAGAACTATCCCCGGATAGTTTCGCCAACATCGGTGTTGGCGAGGAAGAGTAACCTCAAGGGCGGCGTCCGCAAGATCGTAGTATCCGGATCATTCATATGCCGTATTATAGTATGTCACGCAGTGTCCTTCTAATGCCGCATTGTTTCCTTAGTCCGGCGGTGGCGACTTTCCCGACTTCGATGGCGGGTCGTTGGCGCCGTCGGATGTAAATTCCATCGACTGCCTCTACCCCGCGCCGAGGGCAGGCGGAATCTGAGGGGCGCGCGGAGGAGGCTCGGGCGCCGTCGGCAACCCCGGACTTTGTGCGGACCCTACTCCGGAACCGTGCGGTTCGGGTCGCAAGCAGCCCCTCGGACGAGGCGGGACCGTGGCGCCAGCGGCCTCCGTCCAACCGGAGCGCGGACAGACCTCTTGGGCGCTCAAAGCGCCTCCATCGAGAAAGAGCACCGCACTCTCATGAGTGTGGTGATTGAAAAGATCCAGCTTCGCCAAGGCGGAGCTGGCCGCTTCTGACACCTTCTAACGAGGCTTTGAGGTAAGAAGGTTAAAATTAAGTAATATAATACCGCATAGATAGTAGCCCTGGTGCTTAGTCCGGTGTTGGAAAGAAAAGCGGACTAAGGATCTTAACAAGATATCTGGAGGTTTCTAAAATATGTCAATATGGGTTTGAGGCTGCGTTGTTGACCTCTGCCGCGTTCAGCGGAGGTCGGGCTGAATAAGACCTTGGCGGTCGAGCAAGAGCTCGGCCATGCCAGAGGCAGCTCAAGGAAAAAAGGTGAATAACACCACTTTAAATATCACCTTCTGAGAAAGGGTTTTGGTTGCAAACAAGATTAACAAGGATAATATATGCGTCGAGGGCCACTAACGAGGTGGCAGCCACGAAGGATGCCGTGTCAGTGGCGAGCATAATCTGACCCTGAGCGGACTGGCGAGAAAAGCAAGCGGCGGGTGGCGGGAGTTCGGCAAGAGCTCGAGGCTCTCATGAAAAAGCATGAGAGTTTGGAGCGTGACTCCAAGACTTCGAGTCGAGCTTGCCTCGGCTCTCGATAGGGCGATCCGCCAAGGCCGAGGCCGGAGGCCCATATGGAAATAGAGGACATGAAGAAGATAGCAGCGGGTAAGGCGTTTTTCATGCGAGCAAGCATGTTAATGTAAATTACGGATACTTACCGATCGGAGCTCTCGGGGGCATTTGCGGATCTGCGCGTGGTGCATCGATGCGCTGAGTTCTATCGTGGCGAGGAGGGAGCTCAGCGGAGAAGGTCTTCGGTCTCGGTATCTGAGGCCGGCCATCCAGTGCCCCCAAGCGACCAGTGAAGCAATTGGTCGAACTCCTAAGGTGGTGAGGAGGCCATGAAGGGCCTCCACAGTCCGGCATGCTGGGTAGGCCATGCCAGCAGCTACTTTGGCCTAGTCTTGATGGCTAGTTGATGCATGCCGAGGCTGGATGTGATCAGCGATCCGCTTGCATTGAAAGCGCTCGTCGAGCCCTTGCCGCATAAAGGTGCAATGGGGCAAAGCTGGATGCGGAGACTTCTCACGAGATCCGCCGCCACGGGCAAGGAAGCACCGTCGCCGGGCGATATTATAAAGTTGTCTGAAGGGAGCCCGCGATATCGCGGATGAGTGCTTATAATGTAATCCTTGAGTGAACTTCGTTGTGTGTTTATCACGTGCGCGAAAACTTCGTTTATATGCGCCATGAGCAACGCTTTGTTGAATTTAAAATATTACATACATGCGGCCATTTGTTAAATCGAGAGATGGCAAAGTCGTTGGCTCGGCCCCCAAAGCCCACAGTCTTTGGGGTGTTGATGATGAACTTGAGCACTCTTGTTCCCACCTTTGGGTCCATCTAGGGAGGCGCTCAACCACGCGAACAAAGCGACCGGACTTATAATGCTTGAACACTCTCCTTAGCCATAGAATTCTATAATTTTAAATTTCGCAAAGCCCACAGTATCGGAAGACCGAATCGAGAGGCTATCCCGCGTCGGACATCATCGGAACTTGCTCGGCGGCATGAGTCTTTAGGGACCGAAAAGACCTCTCGAACAGCGACCAGATCTCGCCTTATCATGCCGTCAGTTTAGCTTTCTCCTTTGGCGTTAACCCGGCTCAACGGCGCAATCGCGATGGTTCTCCTAGTGCTACCTTAGCCGAGCGGAGCGGGCGTAAGGTACCAAAACATAGGGCCGGCGAAACACAACTATTGACCCAAGACATGATTAGGAGCTGATTCATATAATGCTATAAGTTCGGGTGCGCACTTGTGAAAGTGTTAGGACTTAATCACACGTAATATAGGAGCGAAGCCCACTGGTGTATTCGGCCGTACCAAAGTATCTGGTGCAATATGTCATATAGTGAACATTTGTAAAGGATAGCATAATTGCCATAAAAAGGTAATAAACTTGCCAAAGGGAGTGCTGCGTTATTTATGAAAGAAAGATCGCTAATAAAGCGGTGATACAAATAGTGCGGTAAGCAAGGTGTTTGGACTAAATTAACATGTCCCCCTCGAGGGATAAGCTGCAGACTTGGTGTATGTAATTAAATTTAATGCTCATGTGGAGACCACACGAGTGTTAAATGCAGCCTTCTTTAATCCCTCCTTTGTTGTATCTTGAATTTGGCAAGTTAGCGTCGAGACGAGGGCTTACGGTTAATGGAGTCTGTGTATGCAAAAAGAAAAGATAAAAAAAAGCCAAGGGGCGTCGCATCAGCCCTTGTGGATTGAGCCGCACTCTTTGGTCCTTGTGGTTAAGCCCCTCCCTGCGCCCTATGGTATCTCCAAAGCGTAATGATGTCAGCAGTGTTATTCTAGTGATCATCTGTCGAGGCGGGGTTGGGGCCGCTTGCTATCGTGCTCGATCGTGCGGTGGTCTTGGTTGTTGTTGCTCGGTAGCGTTTTAATGTGTCGGCTTTTTAGTTGCGGACTAGAAATTGCCGTGAAGGCTGCTCGTATACGCTGCGGAGCGTGTATGTTCCTCCGTTCGGAGGGCGTTCATATTCCCATTGACCGTAATGACTCCACGAGGCCCGGCATCTTGAGCTTTAGGTATGCATAATCGGCACGCGTTGAATTTCTGGCAGATGCGTCCGAGCAGGGCATGATAGCCGCTTCTGAGCGGGACTATCGAAGATTAAATCTTAACCGAAATTATCGGGGATCCGAAGACCACTTCGGTGTGTGAGCTGTCTGGTGGCTTCCCTCTGGGATGACACCTTTAAAGGTTGTCTTAGTAGGTTTGATCTGGATGGGTCTATGCCCATTTGCGCCTTGTGTCTGATAAAGCAGGTTCGGCTGCTACCGCCGTCCATCGGGACTCTTGTGAGGTGAAATCCATCGACGATTGGGTCAAGACCAATGCGGCGAATCCACCATACATATGCTAGTCGGATGGTCCGTCGATCGAAAGTGATCGGACGGGAGGACCATGGATGAACTTGAGCGTGGCTCCATCGCATAGGCGTCCGATGCGCCTTCCTCTCCCTCTTGGGTATATGGGTCGCGTAAATCATATTCACCGTCCGCCTTGCGAAACCCTACATCCTCTGTTGTTCGTGGCGGGTCTCTTCCTCGTCGTCGCTATTTAGCCTTGTCATTGTGTTGACAATTAACGCGGCTGCTGAACACCCAACAATCTCTATTGGTGTGATTAGCTGGCTTTGAAGTGCCATGTATACGGCATGGCGGTCGAGTATTCTGTCCAGATTGGGCGGGCCGGAGTTCTTTTAAATGGGTTCTTCCGTTGACGGGTTTGGAGCCTCGGAATCCGGCATTGACTGCCGTATCCTCTTTGTAAATCGCCCGCTAATGGCGTTTGTTTTGATTCGGCGTGACCTGCCGTGATTGTCCTTGGTGTCGGACTGCGAATTTTGCGGAGATTATTGCTGCGGGCTAGCCAGCTGTCTCTCCACGCATAAGCGGGTCATTAACGATGTGAGGGCTGCCATAGATTTGGCTTCTCCTGCCCCAGTGCGGGCTAGCCATTCGTCCGGATGTTGTGTTTGAAGGCTGCAAGGGCCTCCGCATCCGGACGGTCGCGATTTGATTTTCTTCGTCAGAATCGTGTCCGAAGCTGTCGGCGATTAAATCGGCTGCTGAATAATGTGGCTTAGGTCGCCGGCGTCGGGTGGTCGCGTATGTACCTTGGAAGTTATCAAGGCAGCGGCCTCAGGTCTTCCCAACACCAATCGACTCGCGGGCAGGCTGTTAAGCCAATGCCGAGCTGGTCCTTTAAGCTTGAGTGGGAGATATTTGATGGCGTGCGGATCGTCGCCGGGCCATATGGATGTGGAGAAGATAATCTTGATCCACACGCGAGGCTGTTGTACCATCGTAGAATTCGATGTTCCGGGTTTGAACCCTTGAGGATCCGATGATCCATTACTTCATCGATGAAGCATAGCGGGTGTCTGGCGCCTGTATTGAGCAATATCGCGGCGCAGCTCGAGGACCTTGTCTGCTGTGTTGCCCGGCCGGCGTTGTGTCCGTGACGGTGTTAAATCGTGGAGTGTAGAGGGCGCCCATGTGATCCATAGATGGATCTCAATTGCCTTGCTTTGTCCTCCAAGATGTCTCGCAAGTCCGGTGCGTTCCTTTTGGCCGTACTCTGGATCGATGTGAGAATGCGGTCTTGGCTGGGGCCTTGAATGCCTCTCTGCATAACCACGGGGGTCGGTCCAGCCATGTCGTGCGTTGGTGATAAAGGTATGTATGCTTCCTCCTCTAATCGGGGAGCAGCTTGCGTCTTAGGTAACTTTTGGAGGAGTTGAGTTTATACTCTTGACGCGAGGACCTCGGTCCATCGATCGGCTAGCAGATCTTGATCGACTTAAGGCTGTTCTTGCTTTTTCTTTAGGCTATTTGCGTGGCTATGAACTGCGCTGAAGCGCTCTTGTTGACGGATCCTCGGGTATGCGAACTCATCATCGTTGAGGCTCGCCGTCTTTGGAGGGAGGCATATAATTATCATCCTCAACCCTGCGTCCTCTGCTGGCGAGTCTTGCGGAGGAGGATCGTCTTCGGCAGTTTCGGGTGTTATTGTCTCCAGAGCGGATTCTCCATTCTTGTTGTGGCGGGATTTAGGCGGCGCCCGGCGCCAGCGTTTAGGCTGCTTCTTCAAAGAATCTTCCTCGCTGCTTTTCGCCATCCCCTTCCTTTGGGGTATCCACCATGTAGGCGTCGTATGGCGAGGTGGCCTTCGATTGCCACGTGGCGCTGGGTCTGATCGTCTCCGGCATCGTCATCCATAAGCGTCGATGTCATCCGAATCGTAGTCTAGCATGTCGGTTAGATCCTCGGCGTGGCTACAAAGTGGGTGGTGGGTGGGCTCGAATTTCTTATCGTCGAACTCCAACCGTCGGCCATAGTCCGGCGGAGATTCTCTGATAGCGAAGATGCTTGAAGAATTCAGAATATCGCCAAAAGCGAATGTTGAAAGATGTCATGGCGGTGAATTCCATAACGGTGCCCAATCAGCAATTGGCGAGAGCGGGAGGCTCGAGTCGGCGAGTCCGGCGCCTCGGGATCACGAGTTCGCAAAGGGACAAGATCGGTATTCGGCTCCATCGCCGTAGATGTTGAAGCCCCGGTGGCGTCTATACCGGCCCTCGTCATAGGCAATCGGCTCGGGCAAGTGGCGGGCGGATTAAGTCGACCACCAAAAGCAACGTCCGTGGCGAGCAGATCATGCCCATCGTTGCGGTCTTGGCGCTTCGGCTGTGGCTCGAGTCGTCGAAGATCAAGTCTCCTGATCATCGGCGTGAAGTTTAACTTCGAATCGACTGCGGCCATAGGCGTAACTTTTGATCTGCTCGGATGGCCAAGAGAATTGGCCTATCTGAAGCCGCCCGAATCTGAAGATCTGTCCGGGGAAAAAGTCTCACCCGGACAGCGTTGAAGATTGAAGATGCCGCCAGACCTATCGGTGGCGACACGAGGAACTCTCAATGAAAGCACCAATGTCGATTGTCAAAACCGGCGGATCTCGGGTAGGGGTCCCGGTATGCGTCTAGGCGGATGGTAACGGAGGCGGGAAAA
>JAHHZJ010001652.1:0-39629 GCA_021437245.1 Aegilops speltoides
GCAATCTTTCATTCCAACATAAACCCATAAGTAATCTCGGTCCCACCGATTCCATAAACTTCAGTCTGCGAGATGAACCACCTCGACCATATACCCAAACCCTAAAATTTGGATTTTCGATTCCAAACTCGGTCATACCGAAATTGGTGTTGCCAAGCTTCAGTAACCTACGTACTCAAATCGGTGTCACCGAGATGAGAAAGTCGGTCCCACCGAGATTGGCAAACCCTAGTCTTTGGAAGAATCGGACTAACCGAGATTGTATTTTCGGTCCCACTGAAAATCCCAACGTTCTAAGATTTGAACTTTCGGTCTCACCGAGTTGTCAACTTCGGATCCGACCGAGATTGGTCAAATGTGTGTAGCAGTTGGATTTTGTGTGGAGGCTATAAATACCCTCCACCTCCTCTTCATTAGTGGAGAGCCATCGAGAAAGAACTACCACTCCTACCTTACATTTACGAGAAGAAAACTACCTACCCTTGTGTTGAGATCAAGTTGCTCCACTCCCACCATATGAAACTTGATTTCTAGCCTTCCCAAGTTGCTTTCCACTCAATCCCTTCCTCCACCACAGCCAAATCGGTGAGGAGAGTTGAGTGTTGGGGAGATATCATTTGAAGCACAAGAGCAAGGAGTTCATCATCACCAACACCATCTATTACCTTTTGGAGGTGGTGCCTCCTAGATTGGTTAGGTGTCGCTTGGGAGCCTCCGTCATGATGTGGAGTTGAACCAAGAAGTTTGTAAGGGCAAGGAGATCGCCTACTTCGTGAAGATCTACCGAGTAAGGCTAGTCCTCCGTGGGCGTAGGCCATGATGGCATAGACAAGGTTGCTTCTTCGTGGACCCTTCGTGGGTGGAGCCCTCCGTGGACTCTCAGCCGTTACCCTCCGTGGGTTGAAGTCTCCATCAGCGTGGATTGGCGATAGCACCACCTATCGGAACCACGAGAAAAATCTCCGTGTCTCCAAATTGCGTTTGCTCTTCTCCACCTCTCATTTACTATATATGCAATTTACTTTCCGCTGCCATAACTCTAGAATTGCATGTGTAGGGTGATACTTGACTTGGTCATCTTTGTGAACTTGCTAAAAACTTGCCCTAATCAAAAGGCTAAACTTTTAAGTTGTCAAGTAGTCTAATCACCCCCCTCTAGACATACTTCGATCCTACAAGTGGTATCGAGCTTTGGTCTCCATTGGATTGGTTTTCATTGCATTGGATTCCATAAGCTTGGTTTCACAACCTAGGAGAGTATGGCGTCTAGTGAGGGTAATTTTCGTAGAGGTCCTTACTTTGATGGTTCAAATTTTGCTTGTTGGAAGCACAAAATGAAAATGCATATTCTTGGACATAACCTGCGCATGGGGCATTATTTGTGTTGGATTGCAAGGTGAGTTCTTGAGGAAGGAAAAGTTCGGATCGCGAAGCTACTGGCGATGAGTTGCGGATGTTCTGAACAATGCTCAAGCTTGTGACATTCTCTTCAATGCTTTGTGTCGAGGGAGTTCAACAAGATCAGCCGTCTTGAGAATGCAAAGAGATTTGGGATACTTTGGTGAAATGCACGAAGGTACCGAGTCCGTGAAGGAATCAAAGCTAGATGTTCTTCAAGGTCGACTTGACAAGTTCAAGATGAAGGAAGGTGAAGGAGTCGCTGAAATGTACTCTAGGCTTGCTCTCATCACCAATGAGATGGCAGGCTTAGGAAGCGAAGAAATGACCGACCGATTCATCATCAAGAAGATTCTCGAGCTTTGGATGGAAAGTATGACACCGTGTGCACTTTGATCCAAATGATGCCAAACTACAAAGATCTCAAGCCTACGAAGTCATTGGAAGGATTGTTGCTCATGAGATGACACTTAAAGACAAGGAAGAGCTTCACAACAAGTCAAGTGGTGCTTACAAAGCTGCGTTGAAGCTCCCACAACCTCAAGTGACAAGCTAGTTTCCAATGAAGAGATAAGCCTAATGGTGAAGAACTTCAACAAATTCTACAAGAGTCGAAGCAAGGAAAGAAGCTCAAAGTCTAGATCATATGATGAAAAGAGATCTTCTAGTCGTGATCGAAACTGCTACAATTGTGGAAGACCGGACACTACTCAAATGAGTGTTCGACTCCCCACAAGAGAAGAGAAGAATCTCCAAGAAGAAGAAGCTCAAGAGAAGAGTCGCCTCGAAAAGAGAAGGAGTAGAGATGATCGTTATGAGCGAAGATCCTCTCGGAGAAGCAAGGATTAGGAAAGGAAAGACCAGTCATCAAGGAGCTACACAAGAAGAAAACATCAAGCTCATGTTGGTGAATGGGTTTCGGCTCCGACTCGACAATCACTCGAAAGAAGCTATCACTCCAACTCGAATATAGTCAAGATGAAGGTGTTGCGGTCTTGCTCTCGTGTCCTCCAACTCCAACTCCTATGACATATTTGATTCACCAAATGAGGGAATTGGAAGATGCTTCATGGCAAAAGGCCCCAAGGTATCACACCACGAGTTTATTGACTTTGATAGTGATGAGGATGACTTGCTTGGTGAAGATGAGCTTTTACATGATAAATCTAGTGAGCTTAGTAATGATGAACATGCTAGTAGTCGTTATAGTCGAGAAGAGTCGAATGACAATGCTATGAAGGAGATTGAGCGTCTAACTAAAGAACTAAACACTCTTAAGTTAGCTCATGAAACAACTCAAGAAGATCATAGAGAGCTACTAAGATCTCATGAGAAGCTACGCTCGAGAAGCTCAATCTAGAGCAAGAACATGAGTTTCTAAAAGCTATCAATGGCGATCTTGAAAGAAGAGTTCTTCATATCTTGCCAAGCGACTTCTCTTGTCTAATTTCTTGCCACCTATTAAAACTAAGCATGACAAGCATAAGAAAAATTCTTCATCTAGTAGTAACAATAATCATGCTAAATCAAATGTTGTTACTTCTAGTAATTCTCTTGATTCCACTAACAATGTTTCAAGCCAAGTTTCACTTGAGCAAGAAAATAGTCTATTGAAAGGGATTATAGAAAGGTGTCTACAAGAGTCTTAGGAAGCAAGAGCTTTGAGAAATTGTTCGCAAACAAGGAAGGCAGGAAGAATCAAGGAATTGGTTTTGAGCGAAAGTTCAACGCCGAGGGTGTTGAATGGGAAGAAGGTCAATATCCCACTCCAAAGTTTGTTTCTCAAGAGGAGAAGTATGATCCTACTTCTTCCAATGAGGAACAAGCTCAAGATGACCTTCCACCACAAGACCACAAGCTAAAAGGCAAGGACAAGCTTCAAGAGGAGATTGATGCATTCATTGAAGCACCCAAGGCCATGGTCAAGTGGGTTCCCAAGGCAACTTCAAGTTCTACTTGACAAGCTCAACTACTACCCCAAGGATTCCCATCAAGATGATGTGGATCCGAAGAAGAAGAACTAGAGAGTTCTTGAGGTGACTCGCCAACATACTTCACTCACATTCATTTTGGCAAAGAACTTGTGCAATCAACTTCCACATCTTGCACTAGTTCATGGAGTCCTAAACCCTCTTGTTGGTAAGTCAAGGGACAAGGTAATCATTGCTTTCATGGACATCATCTATTGTGTACTTCAATCTATGTCCATGGATATCCTTGTTTGTTCCTTGTGGGACTAACCCATGTAGGTATTGAAAGTGCCCGAATCAAAGGATTGCTCCCAACTCTTGGTGATCTTCATCAACATTGAGCATCCACATCTTCAACATCTACATGAAGTCTTCAACGACAACCCAAGGTTAGTTTGACCCTTTAAAAGGGTTCTCACATCAAGGGGAGCTTTGCTCTAAAGAATTGAGCTAAAGCATCTTCAAATGATGTGAACACATTAATGCTTTATGTAAAAGTGGTAACCCCACTTGTGCTTAAACGATGAGTATGACCTATGATCAAATGTTCTCATTTGACTCCTAAGTCAACATACTCATATATAGATGACCTAGTCATCGCCAAATTGTGTGCTAGTAGCTAAGTGTTTTGTTTGTGCATGTTTGACACATATTTCATTTGCTATCTTATTGTGTGAGCATGTTGGATGCATGAGTTTATCCATTCGAGGACATCCATTTGTTGCTTTGGTCTTTTGGATTTTTCTTTTTGACCAAATGGATGGACAAGAGTGCCTAAGTTCCTCCCCTAGCTATCTATGCTTTCTTGTCTCAAACTCTATTCATGCTTATATCACAAACTTTGAACAAGACTTTTTGGACGAGACCGAGTGAGGAGCACTTGAGCCACCGATCCGTCAAAAGCCTAAATTCCAAAACCTTCTAAGTACTTTCGGTCAAACCAATATACTCAAATCGGACAGACCGAAGTCACTTGGATTGATCTAGGTTTTCACCTCGGTGAAACCGAGTTGCAAATTTCGGAGTGACCGAAGAGAGTAAGCGCACGATTAACCATCTCGGTCCCACCGAGTTTTCAACTTCGGTCCCACCGACAACAGAAGGTATATATACCCGAGGACAGCGCGTTGATTACTTCTTCAAAGCGCCTCGCCCTCAAACCCTTATTGCTTTGCCGCCGTGGTCTTTGGATCGTCTCCGTTGTCTTTGTCGCCCTGCCGCTGGTCTCCATCGCCGTCAGCGGACAATCTCGTGGCGCCGTTGCGCCGTAGTGAAACTCCACCAGATTGGGTGAGTTTCATCCTCTCGTCTTCAACCGCTGATTCTATGCACGATAGGTTTTGCCTAGTTTCTTGCCAAGTTTGAAATCTTCCTATCCAAATGATTAGATCATAGAACAAAATTCGAGTGAAAATTTTAGGGTTAGGTTTCCGCGAACACATCTCGGTGTGACCGATTCTACATTCTCGTCTTGACCGATTTGGCCTCTGGCCATTACCTTTGCACTTTTCGGTTAAACCGAGTTGTGCACCGTCGGTAAGACCGAAGTGAGGATTTAGTGAAACCCTAGTGTTCTCGGCTAGACCGAAACCCATTTCGGTCCAACCGAAAGTGGTGTGTACGGTTAGGTGTAGACACTTGGATTCACGAATTTTAGACTCGGTCGACCGAAATGCATTACAGTGAAAACCTAAAACTAATGTTTGAACTCATTTATTTTGCAAAATCCTCTGCAGTTTGTGATAACTCTTCTATTACGCCTACACCTATTCTTTTCACGGGTTGTCGGTCATATACGATGCAAGTGACAGCGAACAGTCCGAATCACGGTTGAGATTCGAGGCGGTGACAAGTCTGAAGCAAGCAGTTTTTCGGATGATGGAGAAAGCACTCCAAGTGGTTTGCTGCGGCTGCCACCGGGGCGGGAAGAAGAGAATTACGATGAGGAAGACTCGACTTTGTTGCGAGATGAGGAGATTTCTTCCAAGCCAAAAGGCAAGTGGTTGCCAAAAGGGCTATCAAGGGCAATAGACAAAGAAAGGCACCAGCAAGGTGAAGAAATCCACGATTGCAAAGAAGCTGAGCATGGAAGAAGAAACCTCCGGCAAGATCAAGAAAACTTCCAAGAGGAAGAGACTAGTTCATGAAGAAGGCGATGATGACTCAGATGAGGAAGCACCCGACCTCCTCGAAGCGAAGTTGATGGGAGATGCCATCGAGCAGGAGCACCCACAAAAGCTAAGCCATCGGCTCCAGCAAAAGGCAGCCCAAGCCAAACCCGCCGCCAAGCCAAAAAAAGCTGTGAGAAATATACCGCTTGAGAGAAGAAGAAGGACAATGTGCCACTGCTGAATCGATGAAGAGGCACATGTTTTGCTAAAGCTCGACAGAAATTGCAGTTCATAATGATGCTCATCCTCGAGCTGAAAATATGAAGGAAAGGAAAGACAAAGGTCTCGGGCTATGGAGGCAAGTTGATCCATATGCCACCGGAGAAGGACATTTGTTGACTCTAGGTTCCACACGAGAGCAACAAGATTTCTATGAGGCAGTGCTCATGGACAAGAAGCCAATTATTCTTGACACGGATATGTAGGCGGGAATACATCGGCGATGAAAAGCACAGAGACTACTTCCCACATGTGCATGAGAGCTTCCTTGCATGTGGAATAGCGAGTTTGTTGGTCGAAATTGTTGCTTGGAATGATGAGATGATCATGCGAGTTCTATGCCACCGCACACTTCTATCCGGATGGCGAGAATTGTATGGATGATGAAGGACGAGATTCCATTCAAGCTGTTGAAGAATGGAGAGCGTTCTTTGAATGCACCGGTATCAAGGGATGATGATGTTGATGTCTATGGCATTCCAAAGAAGAATCACGAGTCTATGAAGAACATGTACAATGAGGTACGACAAGGATGTTGAGATATGGAAGCTTGGATCGGTTTATTATCTTGAGCAGGTCTCCCAACCACTAACACCATTACGAGGCATACTTTGATGCCCAAGTCGAGAGACCACCGCATGATAAGAGGATATTCTATCAACATGCTGCACATTCGGATCGAAGACACCTTTTAAGGTGATGGACACGATAGTAGAGACTATCAAGAGGACAATGAGAGACGAGAAGAAGGTCGTGTGGGTTTGCTCGCATATTCGGATGCTCATTAATGCCAAGTTTGGCACGGACACCTACATTGGATAGACCCCACTTGCCATTGCGGCTGAACATGAAGACAATGAAGTTGTGATGGTGAGGATGCTCCCACATCGTGAAGGACATGCAAAGTCTGAAGCTGCCAAACAAGCTAAAGCTGAAAAGAAAGCAATGACAAAGCCCAAGGCGTTGGAGAACAACTTCTTGAAGCCACTCGGAGAATTGAACTACGCTTTGGCCAGCATAGTGCGATCTCGGGAGAGTCTTGAGAGGATAGTTGAAGATAAGTTCCATGCTCTGGATGTCAAGCCGATGAAGTGCAGTGTTGTCAACAAGCTTGAGGCGGACATCGAGGAAGCGAAGAGGAGAAGGCAGAGCTCATGAAGGAGATGGAAGATGATCTAGTCGGGATGACTATGAGCAGCTTCTGCTGCGGTGCCCACAAAGCCCGGATCATTTGCTATTCGATGGGAGAACCTGGGCTACTACATCGGCACCTCCTACAGCTCCGTCGGTTCGGCACAGCTCCGGTATCCACTCCTCCGGCTCCACAGACTTCAAAGAAGCTTTGCAGATGCAGCTATCTCCACTCCATCGGCGCAGACAGAGCCGCCGGCAGAGTCCATAGTGACGATTAGCTCTATACCTTCGAACTTTTGGTAACTTGTTGCCAAAGGGGAGAAAGTGTATAGATCATAGGACTTCGAGAGAGAGTGCTCGTTTTTGCTCTTTCGTTTGCGGTTTTCCTTGAGATACTTTTGAGTTCTTTGAGACATTTCGTGTGTTTGATACTACGTTTGCTCTATCTTGATGAGTGCTTGATCATACTATGCTTAATGTGTGCTTAATGCTTATCATATTCCATTCATATCTTGTATGATCATTTACTCATGTCTTGGTGATTGGGTGCATGTTATTCATTCTTATCATTTTGTGCGCTCCACCAAGATGTATGTGACATGGAAGAGTAACCCATGATCCTAATCGATTGTGCATTTGCATTCAAACGCAAATCTTAAATAATGCAGAAATTTAGGGGGAGCTCTTGCTTATCACATACTTCTCAAAGCGACGATGTTATTCATTGATTATATCATTTGTCGAAGCTTTGATCTATATGTTGTCATCAATTACCAAAAGGGGAGATTGAAAGTGCAACTAATCCCGGGTGGTTTTGGTAATTAATAACAACATATATATCATTGAACTAATCATTTCTTGAGGATATTTCAGAAAGTTCGGTGATATGGGTATGGCAATGGTGATGATGTGGACCCCTCAAAATGCTAAGGAAATCATTGGCAAAAGCTCAAGACTCCATTTTTGGTTTAGTGATCCAAGATCACATTGAGTCCATAGGAAAGCCAATACTATTAAAGGGATGAGGTTACGATGATGATCTGGTTGCTCAAAGTGCTTAGTGATTTATCTCTCAAACTATCGACAATCTTTCATTCCAACATAAACCCATAAGTAATCTCGGTCCCACCGATTCCATAAACTCAGTCACACCGAGATGAACCACCTCGACCATATACCCAAACCCTAAAATTTCGGATTTTCGATTCCAAACTCGGTCATACGAAATTGGTGTTGCCAAGCTACGTAACATACGTACTCAAATCGGTGTCACCGAGATGAGAAAATCGGTCCCACCGAGATTGGCAAACCCTAGTCTTTGGAAGAATCGGACTAACCGAGATTGTATTTTCGGTCCCACGAAAATCCCAACGTTCTAAGATTTGAACTTTCGGTCTCACCGAGTTGTCAACTTCGGTCGACCGAGATTGGTCAAATGTGTGTAGCAGTTGGATTTTGTGTGGAGGCTATAAATACCCTCCACCTCCTCTTCATTCGTGGAGAGAGCCATCGAAAGAACTACCACTCCTACCTTACATTTACGAGAAGAAAACTACCTACCCTTGTGTTGAGATCAAGTTGCTCCACTCCCACCATATGAAACTTGATTTCTAGCCTTCCCAAGTTGCTTTCCACTCAATCCCTTCCTCCACCACAGCCAAATCGGTGAGGAGAGTTGAGTGTTGGGGAGATTATCATTTGAAGCACAAGAGCAAGGAGTTCATCATCACCAACACCATCTATTACCTTTTGGAGGTGGTGCCTCCTAGATTGGTTAGGTGTCGCTTGGGAGCCTCCGTCATGATGTGGAGTTGAACCAAGAAGTTTGTAAGGGCAAGGAGATCGCCTACTTCGTGAAGATCTACCCCAGTAAGGCTAGTCCTCCGTGGGCGTAGGCCATGATGGCATAGACAAGGTTGCTTCTTCGTGGACCCTTCGTGGGTGGAGCCCTCCGTGGACTCTCGCCGTTACCCTCCGTGGGTTGAAGTCTCCATCAGCGTGGATTGGCGATAGCACCACCTATCGGAACCACGAGAAAAATCTCCGTGTCTCCAAATTGCGTTTGCTCTTCTCCACCTCTCATTTACTATATATGCAATTTACTTTCCGCTGCCATAACTCTAGAATTGCATGTGTAGGGTGATACTTGACTTGGTCATCTTTGTGAACTTGCTAAAAACTTGCCCTAATCAAAAGGCTAAACTTTTAAGTTGTCAAGTAGTCTAATCACCCCCCCTCTAGACATACTTCCGATCCTACACATTGTCATCTCGACAATTTGTGTTACACCTTTCTTCTCAGGCATCCTGAGTCTGACGTATCCTAACACCGATCAGATCTGAATCTCGGTCAGATATGATGGTTGGAACATTTTCCAAGAGTTATAACTTTGGTCTTTTATGACCCGTAAGGTGATGGCATGCCCAAGACACTGGGCGGATGACCTGCTGTTATAGTTTCCTTATTAGCAAGGCTATCCATTCTTCCATGAGGAAATTGTAAGACTTATTCTACAAGTTGTTCTGATGAATCCTTTGTGTATCAAAGTCCGACTTTTGCTTGAAGACCATGTCCATGCTATCTCGAAGCTTGTTTGTGGTACTCCGATCTTCAATAAAAACATTTGAAGCACAATGCTAAATTTTCGTTATCAATTATTCAAACACCGTTGTATGGATAATGCCATGAAAATTCCTCTCCCATAACCTAAATGGTTTCCTCGTTATATCTGTCATGGATATCATGCTCTCTGCTTGTCCATGGGAAGGATATACCCCTGAATTATGTGTTTAAACACATTTTCTTTCCATCGTTCGATTAAATCGATAGACACTTTTCCCTTTCCATTGGTTTGTTTAGACCATTTCTATGATCTATATGATATAGGCAGTAATAATTCTCTGCTTGTGCAAACACCTCGGTGTACAACTTTGTCGATAAGACCTGTTGAAATTGTCGATAGCATTCGGTCACCACCGATGGGCGAGAACTTGGCCTATTGATCCGCCTCGTTCAACGAAAGCGGAAAATGGTTCTCTTGACCCTCGCCCTTGGTATCGGCGTTGTTGCCAACATAATTGATGAGCTATCCTCGACATGCCTTTCTTGCATGATCACGCAAGCGTCTCCGCCCTTCCTACTTTTAACCCACATGGTGGGCCCATAACCACAGTTCCACAGGATCGAAACCGACTCTCTGTACACCCCACATTCCCAAAGTTATTCCTCTCGCGTGGACTCGTATGTAATTCATGAGCCACCTTCCGATGAGATCATCAATTCTGGCATCGGAAACAATAATTATTTCGTTGCTTGGAACCCCTTTCACCTTATGTCTAGGCATTGAACGATTGCCTGGCTGCTTGAAACTTCTTGTTGGACCTTCCAACTTTACTCTCGATGTGTTCTATTTGTTCAACTCGAGAGGTACTCATTTGCTCATTCATGGGTTAATCCCAGGTTATTACCCTTATAGCATTACATCGTTTCCGATCTACCCGTTACCTATTCGTAGCACGTTGGAGTTCGAGAAAAGGCGAGATCACCATGATGACTGAAGCAGAGAATTGAAGACATCAATGAGCGGAATTAACTCTTCGAGAAAAGCAAACCAGGATGAGAAGATCCGTTAGATTTTTAAGTAACCCAATCCCTTCCCCTTATTCCCTCCTAAATCTCGGGGCGAGATTTCTTGTAATGGAGGAGAATTGTGGCCTTGGATAGTTAATCTCTGATGACCCTTCGCTAATGATGCCACGTCACCATGATTACCGTTGTTAATCTTGCGATGATTCAAATCCCGTTAAAATTTTCAAAAGTCAAAACTAAAATGTTCTAAATGTGACAAATAATTCATAAGTAATGTTGGTGGAGAGACCACATTTTTATAAAAGGTCTAAATGCATTTAAATAATTAAAACAATAGGTAAAACAAATAAATAAATGCCTTGGTATTTTATAAAATACTAAACTATATTATTTGGGGGTCAAACCCTTTTGTGGCAGAGGTATAATTAGTGTTACTATTTAAGGTACAACTTTTATGTTTTATAAAACTAGAATAAAACAAAAGCAGTAAAAGAAAAAGAACAAAATAGAAAAAGGAAAGACAAAACAAAGAAAAGGAAAAGGCCCCCTCAAGCTGGGCCGTGGCCCGGTGGCCACCGCCCCCATGGGCCTCAGCCCACATGGCAGCCCAACTGGTCGCCTTTCCTCCATTGCTCCTCCGACCAGCGTCGTTGATTGTCGCGCCCGCCAAGACCACCTCGCCGAGGGGCGATGAGGATAAGGCTACCACGCGTGCCTCGGGCTCACTCCCCGCTCCCCACTTGCCCGCTCCGGCTCTCCCTCTCCCACCAGATTCCTCCTTGCCTCCCCTCGTTCCCGTCCACCACCGAAGCGCCACCGTCGCCATGGCTGCGCCATAGCGCGGCCACCGCCACCAGCGCCTCGCCCAAGACGTCCACGAGACTCGCCGACAACCTCTACCTCGACTTCGCCTGCGCCATCGATCTCGAGGCGCCGCGGTCACGGATCGAGTCGTCTTCTTCCTCGACGGCCGCCGGTGATCCCCTTCCTCCCCGGCGAGCTCTGCTGCTCCTAAGCCACCAAGGGTCTTTCTTGACCGCTCGGTGAGCTCCACACCGTCCTCTCCCCTTTCCTTTCTCGCCTCACTGCGCCCATGGCCGTAGCTATCGTCCACGCCATAGCGCCGCCGCCGCCGTGCTGCGCGCGTCGTCCTCGGCGATGTCGTACTCACCCGACCTCGCCACCATGCTCGGGACTCGCCAAGACCCGTAGAGAGCCTCCCGATAGTCCTCCGTGCCCTCGGGCGCGATTCGCGCGAGGGCGAACTCAGCGTCGCGCTCCGCCGCTTCGCCGTCGTAGCTTCCGGCCGTTCACGGCCGCTGCTCTAAATAGATGGATGCGGCGTTGAGCGCTCGTCCAAGCGAGCCTAAAACGCCCGAGCGGAGCGCCGTAGCGTTCTTCAAGCCAAGTCCGGCGAGCTCGCCGCGTTTTTGGTCACCGGAGTTGTCTCCGTGCCAACGCCGGCGTGGCGCGATGGGCCCCGCCTTTGTGTCCATCGCCCGTGGGGCCTTGGGCCCCTAGTTGACTGGGTTGACCAGTCAACCCTGTTGACCAAGCAACCCCGACCAGCGACCGGTGGCCCCCCACTAATTAATAGGAATTAATTAAATTAGTTTAGTTAACCTAAATTAGACAGCGGCAGGTGGGCCCGATGGTTTTACTAACTAAATTTAGATTAGTTTGAATCTGTTTAACCCTTGTCCATGACGGTGGGTCCCCATGTCGGTTTGACCAGTCAACCGAACTGTTGGCTCTTGGCGTCATTCATACGCCATCTTGATGTCATATTCCTTTTACGTTAAATTAAGTAATTCCAAAAATTGTTAAATCTTTAGAAATTCATAGAAATTAAACCGTAACTTTCGGATGAAAATGTTTTCTATATGAAAGTTGCTCGAGAAAAATCCAGCGAATCGAATATGCGGTCCGTTCATCATCGAGATGCCCCTAACTATCTGAACATGGAACATTCCCTCTCCGGTCATATGTGTGACCATGAGTCGTAAGCAGGAAAGCGTTCCCGTTGACTTCCTCCCTCACCGGTATCGTGTAGCACCGCGCTAGAACACGTCTAGCTCGCATTTTGTCCTGTTATGCTATGTTTGCTTTATATTTACTATTTCTCCCCCCTCTTCTCTCGGTAGACCCGAGACCGATCTTCCCTGTGATCGACTACGTCGACGGCGACCCCTCCTTGCCGAGAGCAACCGGGCAAGCCCCCCCTTGATCACGGATATCGCCTATTCTTCTCTATCTGCTTGCATTAGAGTAGTGTAGCATATTCTTGCTTTCGTTAATCCTATTACGATGCATAGCGACATTGTTGCTACATCTGTTGATACCTTACGCAATCCTAAATGCTTAGTATAGGATGCTAGTTCATCATTGGCCCTACACTCTTGTCGATGCGCCTTGCTATACTATCGGTCCGTGATCACTTGGGAGGTGATCACGGGTATATATACATACATACATCTTTGTCTGAGATGGTGACTAAAGTCGGGTCGCTCGAAGAGTACCCATGAGTGATTCACTTGATTGGGGCTGAAAGGACCTTTGTCCGACGGCCCTCTGTGTGGATCTTTGTGGCGGAGCGATCGGGCGAGTTGAGACCGCCTAGGAGAGAGGTGGGCTGTACGATCGGCGTCATGGTTGCTTCATAATAACACGCTTAACGAGATCTTGGTATTTGATCCGAGTCGGCCATTTGGTCTATCGCACTAACCATCTACGTGGGAGTAGTTATGGGTATCCGGCGTCGTGGTATCACCAAGCCTTCTTGGCGTCATCTCTTGGCGGCGCTGGCGGATTGGGCGTAAGCCCGCACTTGTATTAGGGGCTAGTTACGCTTCCGGCCATACGCAACGTCTTGGTGTGCTCGAGGCGATGGGCCCTGACCCTGGCGCTTAGGTTTAGACCGGCGTCTTGACCTCTGTTGTGCCTAGGTGGGGCTGCGGCGTGTTGATCTTCGAGGCGGGCATGACCCAGAAAGTGTGTCGGCCAAATGGGATCGGCGTGTTGGGTTATGTGGTGCACCCTGCAGGAAGTTAATCTATTGAATAGCCGTGTCCCTCGGTAAAGGGCGACCGGAGTTGTACCTTGACCTTATGACAACTAGAACTGGATACTTAATAAAACACACCCTTCCAAGTGCGGATACAACCCGGTGATCGCTCTCTAGCAGGCGACGAGGAGAGGATCTCCGGGTAGGATTATGCTATGCGATGCTCTTGGAGATGCTACTTGGAGATGCTACTTGGAGATGCTACTTGGAGGACTTGAGTCTACTCTCTTCTACATCTTTGCAAGGCGGAGGCTGCGGAAGCATAGTCTTGACAGATTAGCTATCCCCTCTTATTACGGCATTCTGCAGATTCGGTCCACCGATATGGCCCTTTACACATATTCCCATGCATATGTAGTGTAGATCCTTGCTTGCAGTACTTTGGATGAGTACTCACGGTTGCTTTCTCCCCCTTTTCCCCCTTTCCTTTCTTTACGGTTGACACAACCAGATCTTTGGAATCGAGGCAGATGCCACCGTCGGCATTTACTACTACTGGAGGTGCCTACTACTACGTGCGGGTGTCGGCGGCGACCGAGGAGTAGTTTAGGAGGATCCGGGCGGGAGGCTGCACCTCTTCGTCTGTATCCCGGTTTGTGCTAGCCTTCTTAAGGCAAACTTGTTTAACTTATGTGCGTACTCGAGATATTGTTGCTTCCGTGACTTCGTCTATGATCGAGCACTTGTATTCGAGCCCTCGAGGCCCTGGCTTGTATTATGATGCTTGTATGACTTATTTATGTTTTAGAGTTGTGTTGTGATATCTTCCGTGAGTCCACGATCTTGATCGTACACATTTGCGTGCATGATTAGTGTACGATTGAATCGAAGCGTCACAACCCTCCTTGCTCCTTCTCCTCCCTTCCACTAAGGCCCAATAAGGCCCATATACTTACGGGGGTTCGGTAACCTCCCGAACTCTGGTATATTTCAATCTCACGGAACCTTTCGGTGTCCAAATATATCCGTCCAATATATCAATCTTTATGTCTCGACCATTTCGAGACTCCTCGTCATGTCCGTGATCACATCAGGGACTCCTAACAACCTTGGTACATCAAAATTCATAAACTCATAATGAAAGCGTCATCGAAACCTTAAGCGTGCGGACCCTACGGTTCGAGAACAATGTAGACATGACCGAGACATGTCTCCGGTCAATAACCGATAGCGGGACCTGGATGCCCATATTGGTTCCTACATATTCTACGAAGATCTTTATCGGTCGAACCGCACAACAACATCGTTGTTCCTTTGTCATCGGTATGTTACTTGCCGAGATTCGATCGTCGGTATCCAATACCTAGTTCAATCTCGTTACGGCAAGTCTCTTTACTCGTTCCGTAATACATCATCTCGCAACTAACTCATTAGTTGAAATGCTTGCAAGGCTTAAGTGATGTGTATTACCGAGAGGGCCCAGAGATACTCTCCAGAGCATTCGGAGTGACAAATCCTAATCTCGAAATCGCCAACTCAACAAGTACCTTGAGAGACACTGTAGAGCACCTTTATAATCACCCGATTCACGTTGTGACGTTTGGTAGCACACAAAGTGTTCCTCCGTAAGCAGGAGTTGCATAATCTCATAGTCATAGGAACATGTATAAGTCATGAAGGAAGCAATAGCAACATACTAAGCGATCGGGAGCTAAGCTAACGGAATGGGTCATGTCAATCGATCATTCAACTAATGATGTGATCTTGTTAATCAAATAACAACTCCTTGTTCATGGTTAGGAAACATAACCATCTTTGATTAACAAGCTAGTCAAGTAGAGGCATACTAGTGACACTCTGTTTGTCTATATATTCACACATGTATTATGTTTCCGGTTAATACAATTCTAGCATGAATAATAAACATTTATCATGATATGAGGAAATAAATAATAACTTTATTATTGCCTCTAGGGCATATTTCCTTCAATCAGAGTAGGGGAAGGTTGGAGAGGAATGAGGAGCGGACGGGAAGAAGAGAGATGAGATGGGAGTGGCTAGGGTTGAGGCTCGCCGTCCGGCTTAAATAGTCAGGCTTGGCCCCTCGAGCGGCCCGCCGGAGTGGCGGCGTGAATGCCCACTTGTGACCTTCCAACGGACACATGGGGCCCACCTGTCAATTAGATGTGGTGGACGCGTCCGGGCACCCTCATATCTGCCTCACATATGGGCTGGGCGTGGGGGTGCCGGACAACCCGGGCGTATATGATCGATTTGAGGGGTCCGGTTGGGTGGCATTTTCGTGACCGAGCAGTGATTGAAATGTCCATCTGGACATATAGAGGGTTTGATGGGCCCTAATGTAGATTCTCTTATTCGTCATACCGGCGTCGACACTATAGAAAACTAACATTGAAGAACTACGTGAACCAAGTTTATACTCAATTTGCATAGCCAGAACCTAGATGGCAGTACTAAAACCGTAGCACAAGGATAGACTGAAACCCAAGTCTCCAGCGGATAGATTAACAACTTCATAAACTACGGAGTAAAAGTGCATTTGCAGTTGTGGTTAGAAGACATTGAGCATGCCTTAACCAACCCTCATACCACAATCAAATAAGGTCCATGCGCAGCCGGCGCCTGTCATTTTTCTCCAACCGCCGAAACCGTTCCGCCAAAAAGGAAATCAGGCACATGCGGCATGGAGGGCCAATAAGAAATTATCTACTCTATCAGACACAATAATCACCAATCAAGTGGCGCTGTCAGGGATGATTGCATGCCCAGCTACTGTACTTATCTGGACAATTTTCTCCAGTGGGTTGGGGCTTTTGTGGGGTGGATCGGGGTTGTTGTTTTGCGCTATTTTGTTGTTCCCACCTGCCATTCCTAACTCACCAGACCAGATCAGATAGATCCTCTGACGCATTTCGAACCTCGTCGTTTCTTTCTGAACGAATTCAAAAGGGCTCCGTTCTTTTGCTGTTGCACGTGAAAGGAACGCCCGGTTTTAAAAAGCTCACTTGAGAAATTTCATACTATTTCAGAGTTACGCGGTCGTAGACTTTGAGCTGATCGATGCCAAACTCTTTGGGGGAGTCGTATATGGATGGATGGAGGAGTTGGGAACTCGTCTCATGGCGGGCTGAGGTGTTGCATAGCCTTAGCTTCCAAGCAGGCTTGGCATGTGGGACTGAGCAATCAGGTGTGGTTGCCATTGTTGCCATCGTCACAAGATTGATTTGTTGTTGGAACAAATATTTGACACCTGCAGCAAATGTAGCTTACCAAATCCACCTCTTTGGTAGTACTAGGTCAACACAAAAAGACTCCAGCTCATACACATACACACACATTTCGACCAAGTTCAGTCTAAGCATCTTTATGGTGGCCATTTGGCCAACCATTCGTAGGACAGATTAAACAGTAGAAGATGTCAAGGTTGACTCCTAATCATTGGATTTCAACAACAGGTTGCGTTGTACACAAGTTTTAGCAAGCTATGGTATGAAGCGTAGCCCGTATGTTCTCTGCCTTTGCTATCTTCTGACAGCAGCAGATTAACCGATCGGGAAAAAGATGGTGAGCAAACTCCGCTGACCTTTTGTAACATTTGAAATTAGAGATGCCTGTGAGGGACGCGTTCCTTACTCCTCGGCACGAAAAGACCCCATGTGGTCCTCCTCTTTTCGTCGGCGTCACCGGTCCGCTCCGGCCTTTGGGCGGTGGAGGTGTGGAGGACATCGCCCCCTCAGCGGCAAGAGGGACCCGCTCTCATTTTTGTTAGGTTCAACATCTTGGTTGGGGTTGTGTGGCATGCGTCTAGCATGGTTGGAGGCCGTGTGGACGTGATCTCGCGGGATTTGATTGGTTCTAATCTTCGGTGGATCTATTTGCATCCGATCTTTGCCCGTCTTTGTTTGAGTGTTACAATCTATAACTCTCTTCACCGATAATGATTGCTGCTCTTATGTGTTGGTTATGTGTGGCCTTAGCACGACAACTTCCCGACTGTCTAATGCAACAAGGTTTGTCCGTCCTTCGTGATGGAGGAAAACCTTGACGGTGGCGCGTCTTCAGCTCACTTCAGTGCTTGTAGTCGTCGCTAAGTGGTCCACGGACCTAATTATAATTTTTGCTATCTCTGATGTTCTTTGCACTACCAATAATTGATTATGAATAGAACGAAAGTTTCACTCGGGAAAAAAGATGCCTGTGAAGAATGAAAAATCCCTCAAACATAAAAAAACAATTTGATAGGTATCATTTTGCGTGCATTAAATGGCCAAAGTACCCCCATTTTATTATTTAACCACTTTGTACACTATTTAGAAGTGCCTATCCATTTGTCAATTTGGGTCTAATTTGACTGTTGTGCCGCATGGGACATTGCTCACATGCGGGTTTCATATGTATGGTGGGTATATTTAACTATAAATGGGTCGCCACCGCCAGCTGGGTTGCTGCTGCCTTGGATAGGGGAAGTGAGGTGTGGGTTATCTAACCCGTCAAGCTCCATACCACATTATTTCGCTAAAAAAATCTCTATATTTGTTGGAAATACCTCCAAGAAAACACATCTCTCGAGTGGCATTTCATCTATAGACACATTGCCCTGATGAGCCAGACCCACCAGCTGGAATCCCTGATGAGCGAGATCCACCAGCCGAAATCAACAAAAAATATATGTCAAATGAGGTTTTAAGAGGGAAGAAACACCATAGTTTCGGTGGCTCTATATTTGAATCAAAGCTCCCTAAACTAGCTTATTTGAGACGGTAGCCTCTAACATGTGACCATTGGCTTGCTTCATCATCATCTACCATTTTACCTCCGCATGTGTTCCCGCATCTGCATCATTGTCTGCCCTGACTCAATTAAAACTTGTCTCATCACTACCCAGTGTTTTCGTGTTTGCGCCGTCCTTGGCTCGGTATCAGAGCTCGCCTTGCCTCTAGCCGATGTTACCATCATATCGAGATTGCCGAGATCAAAGAAAATGAGATAAAAAATAGTCGATTGTTTTCAAATTGAAAAACAGCTAACCATAACCACCCCAATCACAAATCACAATGGTACATTATAAGTTTATAACACAAGTCAGAACCATACTTCATCTGCATGACTTAGCTTCCTAAACCACAAATCAACAGTGTAAAACTGAAACAAAGACCGAGAGGATTTGCATACCACTGATTGAAGATCACGGTGTCAACTTTGCGAAAAAGCTTTGAAAACGGTGCAAGGCGGACACAAGTCGAGAGAAAAGTAATCCTCTTTACCCAAAAGTCATCTTCTGCTCCCGAGCTCATTTGAGCTTGGGATGAACAGTAAAATCCAAACAAAATGAAAAAAAGTTCGAAAAAATCTGAATTTTTTTATGCAAACATTGACAAAGTTTTACGTGCTCGCAAAATCTCATCTTGAAAAGACATTTCTCGAAGTCATGGCAAAAAAATAGCACTTCAAAATGCTTTCGAAAATAATATTTTTGGAGCATCAATTTTGTTTTTTTCCACGGCTTTCAAAAATGTGATTTCAAGAAGAAATTTTGTCAGCACGTAAATTTTTTTGTTAATGTTTGCACCCAAAAAAAAGAATTTCTTTTTCAAAAATTTCGAATTTTTCTGTTCACGCAAGCTCATTTGAGCTTGGGCTGAGAAACTCCACGTCCCTATATACCGACCGTTAATGTCATTTTGCTATGTCTACCGACCGTTAAATGAGCAATAATGTTTCCAGACAGGCGCAGATCAAGTGAGTCGTATAACCGAACTGGATGTGACACACATGAAAAGCACGGTGGAAAGTAAAACGCACCTTTCGTGTCATTCTCAAGTAAGTCGCTTGCTCCGTGAAACCACTGCGCATGCGCCAACCGGGGGCAGTCCAGTGGGTGCACCAAACCATCTGCAGGGTTGACATGACACACGAAGCCTCGATCGAAGCAGGTCACTTCGATCGATGCAGCATGGTTCTCCACGCAGAAAAATCACAACCTAATCGACCAACCCGCAGCTGCAGGCCGGACGGCAGGAACACGACGACGAGCGCATTTGAACCCTGCTCCTCCGAGCGCTATATATACCGCCCCCTCGACGCCGGAAGTCTCATCGCCAACTCAACTCGAGCCCTCAGACACAACAGCAAGATCTTCTCTAGCTAGCCACCACCCCATCGCAGAGAGCGCCGACGTAGACGGCGATCTCCGATAAGCGATCGGTGGACCGGCAATGGCGTCCTCCGGGCTGCTCCTTCTCCTCGGCTGCCTCGCGTCCGCCCTGCTCTCCGGCGCCACCAAAGTGCACCACCACGAGTTCATCGTACGTGATCCTACCTAGTACTACCCCGTCTCTCCTACCAGCAATGGCGTCTGCTGTTTTTCTTGCCTCTGACTGTTTGTTGTGTGATGAATGAAGGTCCAGGAGACGCCGGTGAAGAGGCTGTGCGAGGAGCACAACATCATCACGGTGAACGGGCAGTTCCCGGGGCCGACGCTGGAGGTCCGGGAGGGGGACACGCTGGTGGTCAACGTCGTCAACCAGGCGCAGTACAACGTCACCATCCACTGGCACGGCATCCGGCAGTTCAGGACGGGGTGGGCGGACGGGCCCGAGTTCGTGACCCAGTGCCCCATCAAGCCCGGCGGCAGCTACAAGTACCGCTTCACCATCGAGGGCCAGGAGGGCACCCTGTGGTGGCACGCCCACAGCTCCTGGCTCCGGGCCACCGTCTACGGCGCGCTCATCATCCGGCCCCGGGAGGACAAGCCCTACCCCTTCGACAAGCCCGCCCGCGAGGTCCCCATCCTCCTCGGCGAGTGGTGGAACGCCAACCCCGTCGAGGTCATCCGGGAGGCGCAGCGGACCGGCGGCGCGCCCAACGTCTCCGACGCCTTCACCGTCAACGGCCAGCCCGGCGACCTCTACAACTGCTCCCGCCAAGGTACTGCTGAGTGCTGATGATCTCGCCGGCGATGCAGCTAGCCATCGTGCGTGACACGAACATGTACACTGACGATGTGTGTGTCGTTCGCTTTGGCTCTTGGCAGACACCACCGCGATCTCGGTGAAGCCCGGGGAGACGGCGCTGCTGCGGTTCATCAACTCTGCGCTCAACCACGAGCTCTTCGTCTCCATCGCCAGCCACAAGATGACGGTCGTCGGCGTCGACGCGTCCTACACCAAGCCGTTCGTCACCTCCGTGCTCATGATCGCGCCGGGCCAGACCACCGACGTGCTCGTCACCATGGACCAGGCGCCCACGCGGTACTACATCGCCGCGCGCGGCTACGTCACCACTCAGGGCGTGGCGTTCGACAATACCACCACCACCGCTATCCTCGAGTACGACTGCGGCTGCACCACCGACTTCGGCCCCTCGATCCCGCCGGCGTTCCCGACCCTCCCGGCCTTCAACGACACCGGCGCCGCCACGGCCTTCGCAGCGGGCATTAAGAGCCCACGGAAGGTCGAGATCCCCAGCCCCGTCGACGAGAACCTCTTCTTCACCGTCGGCCTCGGGCTGTTCAACTGCGCGCCGGGACAGCTGTGCGCCGGGCCGAACAACAACACCCGCTTCACGGCCAGCATGAACAACGTCTCGTTCGTCTTCCCCAAGGCCACCTCCCTCCTCCACGCGCACTACTACGACATGCCGGGCGTGTACACCACCGACTTCCCGGCCAACCCGCCGGTGCAGTTCGACTACACGGCGCAGAACGTGAGCCAAAGCCTGTGGCAGCCGATCCCGGCGACCAAGCTGTACAAGCTCAGGTTCGGCTCCGTGGTGCAGGTCGTCCTGCAGGACACCAGCATCGTCACGCCGGAGAACCACCCCATCCACCTCCACGGCTACGACTTCTACATCCTCGCCGAGGGCTTCGGCAACTACGACGCCGAGAAGGACGCCGCGAAGTTCAACCTCGAGAACCCACCGCAGAGGAACACCGTGGCGGTGCCGGTGAACGGCTGGGCGGTCATCCGGTTCCGCGCCGACAACCCTGGTGTGTGGCTCATGCATTGCCATCTCGACGTGCACATCACCTGGGGCCTGGCAATGGCGTTTCTGGTGGAGGATGGGTATGGCGAGCTACAGTCACTGGAGGCGCCTCCAGTTGATCTTCCAATGTGCTAATGACCGGCAAAGATACAACACCAGCAATATTGAAGGCTGCCCACGTTCTACTCTCAGTTCCTGCCATTTGGGGGGTATTTGCGATCTTTATTTTGTACTTCTACTAGGGGTTTTGATTTTCCACCATGATTTGTAACATTCCCCTGTAAATTTGCGTATTTTCAGTGATTCATCAGCTTATTATTTGAAATGAACTTTTATGTGAGAGCAGTAACTACAGCAAAGATCGAAATGTGCTGATTTGAAAGAGAGAGAAAATCATTGATTAGCCACAATTCATATGTGAAAGATTTTTTTGGTATGAAGGACAATTTTATTTAATTGATATATCAAGGTGATACAATTGTACTGAGCGAATGCCCGGCCTCTGCATATATACATACAACTCGTTCAACACAATAACAAAAAAAAAAGTTTTACAACAACAACAAAAAGCCAACCTAAGATGAGGTAGATTCTACGCGAAGAGTATACCGTCATCCATGATGGGAGAAAAACTTTCTTACCCTATGCTCCAGCCGGGTTGATGTTCTCATAAAAAGGTCGATGTCCTCTAGTCTCCGTAGGATAGACCAAATACGAAGCCATCGCGTACTGAAAGCACATTTGCTTCCTTGGTGGTTTGGTAATTCATGTCAACATACATATTATTGGTCTAATATTTTCAGTTTTCTTGCCAATAATGACGGGACATGACGAGATGTAGGCTGGCAACGCCTCGATAACTAGAGCGCAAAGCTCGAGATGAGGTACCCCAAAACTATGAATGAGGGAGTCCGGGATTAAGGGGTCCTCGGACAGCCGGACTATATACGGAAAAAGGCTTTCGCCCCGCTTTATATATAAAGCAATAGATAAACAGTGCCCAGTACAACCGCACTCACCCACCACAAACGCACACACACACCCAAGGCAGGATACATAGACGCTGAGCGCAGCAACACACTCACTAGCACTATAAGAACCGCCGGGGCTCCATCCGTAAACACCACGAAGAAGTGAAGCCGCATATGACGAACCGTGGGCTCCAAGGCGGCGCCTTCAAGAAGGGTACGGCACCGGAGCGCCGTCACCGCCCGATCGGAGGATCAGAGTTTTCCCTGGAGCAACACGACAGGCAATGATAGCCGCGACGACGCCTTCAAGAAGGGAGCGATCTTCGCCGTCGCCAGTCCACCCGAAGATAGAGTAGGTTTTCACCCTGGCCAGCACTCACCGCCACCGAACGCCACACCCCGGCTACCACGCCGTCCACACAGCCGTGGCAGCCGGGCAGCACCAAGGCACAAGCTATGCCCATGAGCACCGCGCCACCACCACCAGGGCCGCCGCCCTGGAATCCAAGACCTTGACACCAAGTCCCCCGAGCCCCACCGCTACCCCAACCGCAGAGACGGACGGAAAGGATCCGCCTTTCGCACCCCTGGTCGGACCCAGCGCCGAGACCCAATAGGCCGGCCACCACAAGCCTCCATCGAGCCGTCCTGCACACCAGGCGCGAGACGAGCGTAGTCCTGCCGCCGGGCGCGAGACGGGTCGGTCATACTGCCGGGCGCAAGACGAGCGTAGTCCTGCTGCCGGGCGCAAGACGAGCGTAGTCCTGCTGCCGGGCGCGAGACGGGCCGGACCTGCTGCCAGGCGCGAGACCAGCTCGGTCCTACGGCACCGGGTGCGAGACGGTCGATAGACCGTAGCCGGGAGAAGGCCAGCCCTCCGGCGAGAGAAGCGAACGGAAGCCGAGGAGAGGGGTCGAAGGCCACCACCACCACCACCACCATGCCTGCAAGGAACCGCAAGCACATCCCAGGCCAGGCCCGACACCTCCTACCAGAAGCAGCAACTCTGATCCACCCTGAGCCTCGATCTGGCCCGCCCGAGCACGAACCCTAGATCTGCGTTGACCCTACTGCGCGTGCGGCCGGTGCCGCACCACCAGCGCCCGCCCAGCCCCGCGCACCGCAGGCACATCTCTGGGGGCAGGAGGCCACCACCACCACGCTACGCTGCCCACAAAGCCCCAGCTGCAGCACCGCCGGAGCCCGCAAGGCACGCCCACCGCCCCGCCCCTGCCAAGGCCTTGGACAGGCCCTAGCCGGCAGCAGGGCACCACCGCCGCCGGCCCCTGCAGCCAAGAAGTAGAGAACCCACCGGCCATAGCCACCGCGGCCCGCGCCGTCCGCCGACCGAAAACCGCCGCTGCCCAGACACTCACCTCTGCCACGCAACCCTTCACGCCACCGCCACATCCGCGTAGAGGAAGCACGCCGGAACGCCGCCGCGCACGCGCCGCGCCCAGACACGAGGAGATCGGCCCGCGCCACACCGCCTCGCGAGGGAGAAGCCGAGCCCTGCCGCCGCCGGCGCCGGTTGGGCTTTGCCCGGCCACGCCCTTTGGCGGCGGCGAGGGTGGAGGAGGGAGGGGGAGGGTCGCTGGGGAAGAGATCGGAGGCCCTCCCCGACGCACCGCGGGTGGCGGCGGGGAAGGGAATAGGGTCGGGGAGTCAGATCGGACTATATACTTTGGCCGGACTGTTGGACTATGAAGATACAAGATTGAAGACTTCGTCCCGTGTCCGGATGGGACTCTCCTTTGCGTGGAAGGCAAGCTTGGCAATTCAGATATGTAGATCTCCTTCTCTGTAACCGACTAAGTGTAACCCTAGCCCCCTCCGTTGTCTATAAAAACCGGAGGGTTTAGTTCGTAGGACGACAACAATCATAATCGTAGGCTATCTTCTAGGGTTTAGCCTTTACGATCTCGTGGTAGATCAACTCTTGTAATACTCATATCATCAAGATCAATCAAGCAGGAAGTAGGGTATTACCTCCATCGAGAGGGCCCAAACCTGGGTAAAGCATCGTGTCCCCCGCCTCCTGTTACCATTAGCCTTAGACGCACAGTTCGGGACCCCCTACCCGAGATCCGCCAGTTTTGACACCGACATTGGTGCTTTCATTGAGAGTTCCACTATGACGTCGCGATAAGGCTTGATGGCTCCTTCAATCATCTTCAATGACGCGGTCCAGGGGGAGGTTTTCCTTCCCAGACAGATCTTCGTATTCGGCAGCTTCGCACTGCGGGCCAACTCGCTTGGCCATCTGGAGCAGATAAATAGCTACGCCCCAGGCCATCAGGTCAGGTTTGGAAGCTTGAACTATACTGCCGATATCCGCAGAGACTTGATCTTCGACGGATTCGAGCCCGTGTCAGGTGCGCCGAACAGTCACGACGAGTATGACTTATATCTGCCATCGGACAGTGTTCGGGAGATCGCGCCTGCGGTGGCCCCGGGAATCAATCCGGAGCAGATTGTGCCATCCGAGGACGGGTGGATGGACCCCGCCACGGAGGCCGCACACTCATCGGCCTTGGAGCCAAACAATGACCCCACCTCCTTTGAGGCTGGTATCATCGGACCCTCGGACACGTCTCCGACTACAGGATCCGAACCGCGTACGTCCGTGCCTATCGAATCTGATTGGGCGCCGGTCATGGAGTTCACCTCCACGGATATCTTTCAGCACTCGCCCTTGGGTGATGTTCTAAATTCACTAAGGTATCTCTCCTTGTCAGGAGACTCTTGGCCGAACTATGTCCGGCTCGAGTGGGAAGCGGACGACGAAGAAATTTGTTCCCCACCCACCACCCACTTAATAGCCATTGTCGATGATTTAACTGACGTGCTTGACTTCAACTCCGAAGACATCGACGGTATGGACGACGATGCAGGAGAAAAACAGGAACCACCGCCTATAGGGCGCTGGACAGCCACCTCATCATATGATATATATATATGGTGGACACCCCCAAAGAAAGCAATGGCGATAAGGCAACGGAAGATAATCCCATGGAGAAGCAATCTAGGCACCGGCGTCATAGGCGCCGCTCCAAGCCCCGCCATAGCAAAAATAGTGATACCGGCACAAGAGATGATAACAATCCGGATGGTGCCGAAGACGAAAACAATCCTGCCCAGCCAGGCTTCGAGCAGGCCGAGCAAGAAGATGGGCAAGCTAGCCCTAAGGAACAGGTAACAGATGGAGAATCAGAGGATGATAATTATATGCCTCTCTCTGAAGATGAAGTGATCCTTGGCGACGAAGAATTCATCGTGCCAGAGGATCCCGTTGAGCAAGATCACTTCAAGCACCGGCTTATAGCCACTGCAAAAAGCCTGAAGAAAAAGCAGCAACAGCTTCAAGCTGATCAAGATCTGCTAACTGATAGATGGACCGAGGTCCTGGCTGCCGAGGAATACGAACTCGAGCGCCCTACCAAAAGTTACCCAAAGCATAGGTTGCTACCTCAACTCGAGGAGGAGGCATAAAAACCCACACTACCAGCGCGTGATGCGGCTGACCGGCCACCCCATGGCTGAGACAAAGCGGCGTACCAGCCCAAAGTCCAGACCGCACCCCGTCGCCAATCAAACAATAATACTGAGGCCCGGGGCTACATGAAGGACCTGCGAGACATATTGGAAAACAAGGCAGGACAGTAAAGATCGATCTACGGATCACGGGGGCGCGCCACAACGCATGACGATAACCACCACGCCGGATACACTAAACAAAAGTCCGGCCGGACCGAATACAATGTAGCCCGGCACAGAGGCGCCGCACACCCCCAATGCTTCACTGATGAAGTAATGGATCATGAATTCTCAGAAGGGTTTAAACCTGTGAACATTGAATCATACGATGGTACTACAGACCCCGCGGTATGGATAGAAGATTTCTTCCTCCATATTCACATGGCCCGCGGAGATGATCTACAGGCTATCAAGTACCTCCCACTAAAACTCAAGGGACCGGCTCGGCATTGGCTGAATAGATTGCCGGCAAACTCCATCGGGAGTTGGGAGAACCTGGCAGACGCATTCCTTGACAACTTCCAGGGCACTTATGTGCGACCACCGGATGCTGATGATCTAAGTCACATAACCCAACAGCTCGGAGAGTCAGCCAGGAAATTTTGGACCCGGTTCTTAACTAAAAAGAACCAAATTGTCAATTGTCCGGATGCCGAAGCCCTAGCAACCTTTAAGCATAACATCCGTGATGAGTGGCTTGCCCGACATCTCGGCCAAGAAAAGCCAAAGTCCATGGCAGCCCGCACCACACTCATGACCCGCTTTTGTGCGGGCAAGGATAGTTGGTTGGCTCGTAGCAACAACATAACAAGAAATCCTGGCACATCAAAAGCCAGGGATAGCAACGACAAACCATGGCACAACAAACACAAGCGTCGCAAAAACGGTGATAGTGCTGAAGACACGGCAGTCAATGCCAGATTCAGTGGCTCCAAGTCCGGTCAGCGGAAAAAGCCATTCGACAAAAACAATTCAGGCCTGTCCAGTTTGGACCGAATACTCGACCGTCCATGCCAAATTCATGGCACCCCAGGAACACCAACCAATCATACCAACAGAGAATGCTGGGTCTTCAGACAAGCCGGCAGGTCAAGTGCCGAAAACAAGGAGAAGGGGTCTCAAAGCAAAGATGACGACGAGGAGCCCCGATCACCGAACACAGGAGGACAGAAGAAATTCCCTCCCCAGGTGAAAACGGTGAATATGATATGCACAACCCATATTCCCAAGTGGGAACGGAAGCGTGCACTAAGGGACGTCTATGCGATGGAGCCAGTCGCCCCAAAGTTCAACCCACGGTCCCCTTGCCCGATCACCTTCGATCGCAGGGACCATCCTACCGGTATCCATCATGACTGATCGGCCGCATTGGTCCTCGACCCCATCATTGACGGATTCCACCTCACAGGAGTCCTTATGGATGGTGGCAGCAGCCTGAACCTGCTCTATCGGGATACAGTGCACAAAATGGGCATCGACCCACAAAAACCACCTTCAAAGGTGTCATACCAGGTGTAGAGGCCTGTTGCATGGGCTCACTCACACTAAAAGTGGTCTTCGAATGTCCGGACAGTTACTGTACCGAAGAGTTAGTCTTCGACATCGTCCCCTTTTGCAGTGACTATCAGGCATTGCTCGGACGAACCGCGTTCGTTCAGTTCAATGCGGTGCCACATTATGCCTACCGTAAACTCAAGATGCCCGGTCCGCGCGGCGTCGTCACGGTTAATGGCAGAGCCGAAATTCCCCTCACTGACAAAGAGTCTACCGCCGCTTTAACAGCAAGAGCAACGATTGGCACCTTTCAATCGAACCTCGAGTCGACAGCCAAGCTCCCGTACACTGCCAAAGGAGTCCGAACTACTGCGGCAGGATAGCCCGGCTCGCCCAGAGCTTAATTAAAAACACTCTGGCAAAAAGGTTAAGACAAGCCACATACCGCGGCTCAACCGCTATGTGGCGCAAAACCATTCCTTACATTTTCTTTGCAGGTTCACCTTTGCGTAGGCCAGGATGGATGGCGGGGAGACAGTTCAGACGCGTAAGGGAATCTCTAGATATTCCCCTCTATAATCATCGGACTACACTCCGTATCCGCATACAACTTCCTCTCGCTTGGTCTCAGCAGGTTCCGTAGTCATATTTATTTTTATCACATTACCTGTACTCATACGCATTGACGTATTATTCAAATACAACATGTGGGTATATATGATGCTCGTCTGCTGCTATTTCTTACTAAACTCTTTTGTTAAAAGGCAGCTGCATATCGCGATATGCCTTAATATGCCAGGGGCTTCATTATACCCATACTACGGCAAAAAGTCCGAACACCTTCACGGCAGTTCGGCACACCGAACTTATAACATTATATGCATCAGCTCTGAATCATGTCTTGGGTCAATAGTTGGGTTTGCCCGGCTCCTATGTTTTGGTAACTTATGTTTCGCTATATCAGCTAAGGTAGCACAGGGAGAACTACTGCGATTGTGTCCCGGTTCTTCCGGACAAGCACCTCAGTAGAGAAAGCCGAAAATTGACTGTCATGATGCAGCGAGAGCAGGTCAGTTGTTCGAGAGGTTGTAAAATCTTTAAGGATTTCTTCCGCATAATTCCATAACCAATGTAGCGTGTGATGGATCGGCTTTTCTTCCGATCAGGCGCTTATAGAGCCTCTCGTGCGGTCTTCCGAACACCAGGGGCTGCGCCTACCTTCCTTTTAAAACTCCTATGGCTAAGTGAGAGTAATAAAGCCCTATAGTCCGATTGCCTGGTTCGCTGTGCTGAACACCTCCTTCAAGGACCCAAAACTGGGATAAAGAGTGCTCAGGTTTATCCCGAACACCCCCGTACTGACTACGTGGGGGCAGAAGCCGACGACTGGCCAACTCTCAGGATTAACATATAAAACGACCGCACAGGAGGAAAAACTTTCAAACGACAAGCAACAAATAATAGAAATGACCTTGTTCAAACATTACAAAAGGACAAACATGACCGTATTCATGGAAATATAATGTCCTTGGTGCATTGCTCTGCCGCAAGGCGGGTGTCGGTGTCAAAACCGGCGGATCTCGGGTAGGGGGTCCCGAACTGTGCGTCTAGGTGGATGGTAACAAGAGACGAGGGACACAATGTTTTTACCCAGGTTCGGGCCCTCTCGATGGAGGTAAAACCCTACATCCTGCTTGATTAATATTGATGATATGGGTAGTACAAGAGTAGATCTACCACGAGATCAAGGAGGCTAAACCCTAGAAGCTAGCCTATGGTATGATTGTTGAGATGTATGTTGTCCTACGGACTAAAGCCCTCCGGTTTATATAGACACCGGAGAGGGCTAGGGTTACACGGAGTCAGTTACAATGGTAGGAGATCTACGTATCCGTATTGCCAAGCTTGCCTTCCACACCAAGGAAAGTACCTTCCGGACACGAGTCGGAGTCTTCAATCTTCTATCTTCGTAGTCTAGGAGTCCGGCGGATATTGATAGTCCGGCTGTCCGGACACCCCCTAGTCCAGGACTCCCTCAGTAGCCCCCAAACCAGGCTTCAATGACGATCAATCCAGCGCGTTCATAGTCTTCGGCGTTGCAAGGCGGGTTCTCCCTTCAAATTCCATGTACCAGCCGATTAGTGTCCGGCTTCATCTTGAATACTGTGTTCCTCGGCTTCTACGCCAAATAATGGCCCTCTTCCACGCGTCGCACGAATGCGAAAAGCCAGGTGTCTTTGCATCCCCCTAATTGCGCGAGTCGTCCGCCTATAAAAGAGGCAAGAATCCAGATCAAACCGCACCATCTTCCTCCCGCGTATACTCCATCAGCGCCTCGGACCTAGAAATCCATTCCACCATGGATCGTCAGCGCGGCTCTTCTTCACGGGCTCGGCCCACCGCCGGGAGTTGGAGGAGGTGCTCCATTTCGCACAATGAGCTAGTGAAGCTCCAAGCGGAGGTTTCTCCCTCCGGCCTTCATAGTTCGGTCAAATCCCGAGCCGACTGGTTACTTATCAAGGCGGGAGGCGGGCGGAGGACACTCAAGCCCCAACAAGGGGAAGCGAGTGTGCTTTGTCCCCTATCGATAAGGGGCTCGGATTTCCAATACATCCGTTCCTCCGCGGGCTCTGAAGTTCTCGGACTCCAGCTCCACCACCTCACGCCCGCTTACATCTTTGCATATCACGGACTCGTAGCTCTTTGTGAGCTATTCTGGGCATCGAGCCCCATTTTGCATTGTGGAAGAGGCTGTTTTGCCTCGTACCCCGTTCTCACTAGGGGTCCATATATCAAGTGGGCGGCACCGAAATATGGCGCATCGCCGGGACGGATACCTATCCAGCACTCCCAAGAAGGCGTCCAAGGCGGCCCTCGGGTGGTTTTATATTGAGACGCCCGCTGCGGATCGGTCGGACCGGCCTCCGGAGTTTAGTGCTGCTCCCTTGAAGAAGCGCCTCGGTGGCGCCATGAGCCCCGTTTGGAGGAAGACAAGGCGTCCATTACTTGATGGGCGGATAAGATTAATGGCTCACTCGGCTTGACCATGATCGAGTCATGGCGGCGTGCATCAGCGAGGGTGCAACTCTGCAATCTGAGGCCACCCATGTGGGATTTCAGCGGGAAGGCGATGCTACCCGGCACGGCCGTAAAGGGGCGGATTCGACCGAGGATCTGGTGAAGATCTGTCCGCCTGTACAAGGGGAGAAGGAGGACTTCGCCGCCCGAACCCTTTGGATGGGTTCTCCATGATCAACCCCAGAGGATGGGTAAGCGAACACCTCGAAGGGCTCCACCCGTACTTTCGAAGTTTAAGCTTCTTACATTATGTCTCCGGCGCAGGGTCTACGCCGGACTGTGGAGGACATCGTAAGTCCCGCTCCACAACCCGAGGATCCAGAAGGATCCCTGGGACCGGCCTCCGAAGAGGATCCGGACATCGAGGTGGAGCTTATCGACGAGGTGTATCACCAGCTCAGCATAGACAATGCTTTGGTCGCCATTACGGCGGACTACCCCGGACTGAGTTTGGCTTCACAGGTGACTGCGACCGAAGTCCGGACACCAGTATCTCTTCCCTGCCCATTTCTGACCCTCGTGAACGATGGTATTTCGCAGGAAGCGCCTTTAACGCAGGAAGCCGATCCCGCGGCGGCTGACCAGCAGAGGCCAGTCCGGACCAGCAGGCGGAAAAGGGCGCGATCGCGAGACGGAAGCGTCGCCGCAAAGGTATAGCTCATATTGAATTTCGAACAACGTTAGAAGCGCTGAGTGCTCATGATCTCTGCGGAGAAAAAGCGCTTCGCCCGGACTGCGGCGTAAGGTGCTGATCCAACCAACACGGCGGGCTCCGGCGCCGGGTGGAGGGAGGCAAGCGTGGGGCGAACCGGATCTGCTCCAGCGGAGGATACCGACAGATTATCGCCACCAAGTCGAGGTGGAAGCACTATGAATCATAGGCGCCCCCGACGTATTTCAAGCGTGCTTTTCCCCGAGGCATTGGATGCCTTTAGCGAGGACGCGCATCTCGTGCTGCTCAAAATGGTTTTACGAGCCACGGGCGGTATGTTAAAGACATACGGGTAAGGGAATTTTAATGGTTGTATACACGGTAGCCCCGAGACTTAAATTAGTTATTCTAACTGATTTAAGGATCATTATAAGTCGAGGCACTTAACGAGAAGAACGCCCGGTGTCTCGGGGCTGCAAGATTGCAAGGCCCAACTTGAGGCCGCACTTGCCGCCATGAGGAGGAGACCGAAAATCCCTCTGGTAACACATTTTTATTAATAAATATAAGCATTTGCTTGGCAGCGTGAGTCTAATAATGACATTGCAGTACCGCGGACAAGATCCAGACGAGCAAGCATTGCTGCATCGATTAAAGGCGGCGAGTGTCTTGAATAGGGTTCAGTGAGAAAGGAACAAGCTCCAAGATGCCAGCGCCAAGCTCGGAGAAGAGCTGAAAGGCGCCTGAGCCGAGCTGTCGGCTCCGTCAAGGAGAATCAACGGCTTCGCGCGGCATATATAGTAAGTGCTTGGCGAACTCTTTTGAAAAGAAGAGTTAGGAGGAAATAATTTGACATGATATGTCTTGTAGGTATACTCACAGTGCGTCTGCGGAGGAGATGCCCATATCAATGGGTGATCAACTTCTGAAGCTGTTGCAGCTACTCGAACTAGTTCGGCGAGGCAATGAGTGGCGCCGTTCGGGCTTTATGGCCAGCCCTCACCCTGCGAGGGCCTCGCGGAGCTTGCGGAGAAGGCTGCAGGAGTCTTGGCAGCGCTTCCGTCTGTGGAAGATTTCGGCTTGCCGTCAAGGTGCCGAGGAGGCTTGGGCCATGGTGAAGGCAGCGGTACAAGGCGGACCCCAACCATATGGCGAAGTTGGACCGGTGGGGCCCGATGGGAAGGAGATCCTGTGAGTTTAGTGTACAGCCAAGTGGAGTTGGCTGCTACATTTTCCCAGCGGGATTGTAAACTAGACAGACTGTTAGGCGGGATTGAGGAGGAATACAATCAATAAATTTGACAATGTAAGTTATCCTTTAAAGTGACATGTGAAATGCCTTCTAGCGGATTGTAGATCGTTTGTCTTTGCCAACCTTTTAAGCCGACCTCGGGACCCTAGAGTCGGGTGTGTCGAATACCTTCTCGGTTATGAAAAAACCGGGTATGCATGGAGACCCGGTGTAGGGGTCATTAGTGCTTTATTAGACAAGTGCCCAACTAGTTATGTTATATTACATGGTTAGTAGAAACATCTTCGGGGAGAATAGTTCGTTAAGGGTTCCTTTATTTGGGAGGCATGCCTAAAGTGCATGTCCGGACTGCAAAAAAGCGATAAAACATCTGAGGGGCAGATGGATAAAATAGGTAAAAGTCATCTTTTAAATCACCGGCCGAATATTCCCTTAAAACGCTATCTTTCGGCTTCACCCGGTCGAGGTACACATCCGGTGTGCCGGCGATAACAATCGCAGAGGTGCTCCTTTACCTCCTAGCGAACAATCGGGAGCGTAGGGGTAAGCACGGAGCGAAGCAACCCAGCTTGGCCAAAACTTAAGTCATATCGATGCATATAATGGCGAGTAAAAGGTACATGTGGAAGCTTGACACATGTGTTGGGTATGAAACCCGTGCAATTAAGCACGTAAAAAGAAGCCCCGGGAATAATGAGTGCGGATGGCACATCATGCATATCACGAAGAATGCAAAAATAGGCTGAAAGGGCTTAAAAGGATAAAAGAGAAACAAAAGACAGTCGAAGTGTAAAAGTTTGGGCGGGGAAGGGGCGAACTCTTAGTTCGGCGCTAGGCATAGAATCGTCGGAGGCGGGCTGCGTTCCATGGGTTCGGCTCGAGTCGGTTATCCGGCGCATTTATGAGCAGTATGCTCCGCGGTTAGTACTTGATCGATAATGAAGGGCCCTCCATACGGGCTTGAGCTTGTCCTTTTTTTGTCGGCGTAGAACTAGTTCGCCCGGCGTTGTAAGTCTTGGCCCGTACTTCTCTGCTTTGATATCTTGGACTGCTGGCGATAGAATGCGGAGCGAGCCTTGGACGTCACGCTCTTCCTCAATGTGTCCAAGCTGTCTGCCGATCCAGCTCGGCCTCTCTTTCCTCATACATGCGCTTTTCGAGGTGAGTCATGAATAATGTCACTGAGGCAAAACTGCCTCTGCGCCGTATACCATAAAAAATGGTGTGAATCCGGTAATACGGTTAGGCGTTGTCCGCAGCCCCAGTCTGGTCGAGCTCCTCGACCCATTGTGCGTCGGTTTAGTGAGTGACCTCACTAGTTTGGGTTTAATGCGCTCATTATTAGACCGTTTGCTCTTTCCACTTGACCGTTGGTTTGAGGGTGATAGGCGGCGCATAGTCGAGCTTGATGCCCATATTTTTGCACCATGACTTAACCTCATCGGCCGTGAAATTAGGTATGCGTTGTCGGTGATGATCTGTGGGGGACTCCATAGCGGTGTACCACCCACGATATAAAGTCTATCACGGTCCGGACTCGCCATTTTGACGGTTTGGCCTCTATCCATTTGGTGAACTTATCCACCATGACCAATAGGTACTTTTTCTTGTGAGTTCCCCCTTTAAGGGGTCCAACCATGTCAAGCCCCGGACATGACGGCCATGTAATGGGTATGGTTTTGAGGCGGTGGGTGGCATATAGCTCGATTAGCAAAGAGCGACAACCAACGCATCATTGGACCAAGTCTGTCGTCTGCCCGAGCCGTCGGCCAATAAAATCCTGTGCGGAATGCCTTTCCTACAAGGGCCGGGCTGCTGCGTGGTGTCGCCTAGTCGGCATGAATTTCAGCGGGAGATTTCGCCCTTCTTCTTGGAGATACACCTTTGAAGGACTCGGTAGTACTTTTCTTGTAAGTTCTCCCTCATGGACCTTATAGGCCTTGATCGCCCGGACTATCAGCGGGCCTCGTTTTGGTCTTTGGGAAGTTCTGCCTAAGTAAGTAGGCTAGGAAAGGTTACATCCGCGGCAATTACGCCATTATGGCGTGGGTGGAGGGTGTTATGTCATCTGCCGAATCACGGTTGGTGCGGTTTTCTCCGGTTTATCACTACGGACTCCTCTTCCCATAAATGCGGATGGCTTGAAGAGCCGTTCGGGGAAGATATTTGGAGGGACAGCATCACGTTTCGCACCGATCGTGCGGGGCGTCGGCCGCTTGGTTATTATCTCGGGCTATGTGATGAAATTCGAGTCCTTCGAACCGAGCTGACATTTTTAGGACAACGTTGCGATATGCTGCCATTTTCGGATCCTTGGCGTCGAAGTCTCCGTTTATTTGGGATATTGCAAGGTTTGAGTCCCCGCGCACCTCTAGGCGTTGAATGCCCATGGAGACCGCCATCCGGAGACCATGTAATAGGGCCTCATATTCGGCTGCATTGTTGGAGTCCGTGTACATTATTTGAAGTACATACTGGACTGTATCTCCGGTGGGGGCGTCGATCTGACCTGAGCCCGATCCGGCCAACATTTTGGAGCCGTCGAAATGCATAGTCAATTGGAGTATCGCCGTACTCTTTAGGGAGTTCGACTTGATCCATCGGCGGCGAAGTCAGCCAAAACTTGTGACTTTATAGCTCGTCGAGGTTTGTAAGTGATGTCGAATGGTAAGAGCTCGATGGCCCATTTGCTATCCTGCCCGTTGCGTCGCGGTTATTTATAATGTCATTGAGTGGTACTTGAGGCCCTTGTTATTGAACACTCTTGAAAGTTGTGCGAAGCTTCGAGGCGCCATGAACACGCATATGCTATCTTACGATAGTGCGGGTAGCAGGATTGCGGGGTGTTAACACGGTGGATACATAATACCTGGTTTTGAAGAGAATTTATGCCCATACATGCGCTCGTTCGACGGCGAGGACGCGCTTACAACTTGATGTGTTGCTGCGATGTATAAGAACATTGGTTACGCCCAGTGAGGCGCCGCCGGAGCCGGTTGTTGCTAGTATGGCCTTTATTTCTTGAGACCGGCGGTGGCGGCATCCGTCCACTCGAAGTGTTGATGCGCTGAGGAGGCGATAAAGAACAACGCCTTTTCTCCTAGGCGGAGATAAAGCGGCTTAAGGCTGCCACATCTGTTAATTTTGTATTTGCTTGAGGTCTTTTGGAATATCCAAGCGTGATAGAGCTCGGATTTTAGCGGTTGCTTCAATTCCTTTACGGATACAATGAAGCCCAGCACTTTCGGTGATGCGCGAAAATGCATTTTCGGAGTTGACTTGATGTCATATGCTCTGAGGTTTTGAATGTGAGCCTCAAATCGTCTACTAGAGTTTCGGCGTGTTTTGTTTTGTGACTCGTCGTCTCGTATCTCTCTCATTGTTTTGCCGATCTGGGTGGCCATACATGTTTGAATCATGCGATGATATGTGCGCGGCATTTTTAAGTCGAAGGGCATCGTGTTGAAGCGAGAATGGTCCATATGGAGTGATGAATGTCGTTGCGGCTTGATGCCTTCCGCCATCTTGATTTGATGATAGCAGTATCGTCCGGGAAGCACAATGAATCGTGCCTCTTTGTGGCATCGATAATTTGATCGATCTTGGGGGGAGAGGAAAGGATCCTTTAGGCGGGCCTTATTGAGGTCTTTAAAAGTCGACCACGAGGCACGAGTTCATCCTTCTTTGGTACCATCACCAGTTGCTAGCTTTGTCCGGATGTTTGATATCTCTAATGAATCCGGCTTCCAATAGTTTAGCTAGCTCTTTTCCCATTGCTTGTCTTTTGGGTTCGGAAAATCGCCGAAGAACTGTTTGGTAGCTTAAATCCTTTTAGGATGTTTAGGCTGTGTTGTGCCAATCTGCGAGGATTCGGGCATGTCAGAAGGATGCCGGCGAAGATATCCCAATTTTCGAAGGAATTCACGCGATCTTGTCGTCAACCGAGGTTCAATTGTGCCCGATGGAGGCCGTCTTTGTTGGGTCCGTTGGATGGACACGGAATTTTACTATCTCATCTGCTGGTTTGAAGGAGGTGGACTTGGATCTTTTATCGAGTATCACATCGTCCTGTTCACCGTGAAGCGCAGCAGTGAGTTCCTCTGCCGCTAGGGCTTGGATAGTGACTCGAGGGCTAGTCGGCTGTCTTGTTTCGCGGAGTGCTATGTCGAATCACTAGTGAGTGATTATTCCGCCGAGCCCGGGCATTTGGAGCTTCATGTACCCGTAATGAGGTATTGCTTGAAAAATTGTGAATGCCTCTCGTCCTAGTATGGCGTGATACCTTTGCTGAGCAGGGCCACAGGAACATGACTTCTTGGATCTGTAATTGTCAGGAGGCGAACACCACATCGAGTGTGATTTTTCGGTGCAGCGCTTCACAGCTAGGAATTATTCCTCTAAAGGTTGTGTTGCTTCGCTCAATCTGGCTCAATCGATTTCCATTTTTATGAGTTTCCTCATAAATGAGGTTTAATCATTGCCGCCATCCATGAGGACTTTTGTCGATTCGAAAGCCGTCCACTATGGGACTAAGTACCGGTCTTGGTGGGGCTTTGGTTGTTCGGAATGTGGGCTCGTCGCTGGCATTGAAAGTAATAGCTATGTCACTCCAAGGATTTGCTGTTGCTACTTGGTAGACTTCGGCGAGTTCGCGGATTGTTGGTTTTCGCATATTATTTGATGTGAAAGTCTCAAAAGGCTTGATACCGTCGTTTGGTATTGTTGGAGTGGCTTTCCGGAGCTAGGAGCTCTTCGCCACTTTTGGCCACCTGCCGTAATATCAACATGCTTTCGAAGGCTATGTGTTGGGGCGGCTCCCCAGTACTATGAAGTTCTGGGGTCCATTGAGCCATCCCTCGATGCAGTTCCGTTTCCCTTATTGGGTTTTGTTTTTGGCTTTTGCATACGGGCGTGAGTGTAAAGGCGCCCTTTTGTTGCGGACTGGGTTTGGGGCGGATTATCCCAAAATTGATTTTAGTTTTCGAAAACTTTCCATTGCCGATACTTTCGTACTATGGGCGCTTGATCGGTGAAGCGCGTAATCTTGCGGCGATCAATGGCGTTGAGATTCCCTTGTCCGTGCGATTATTGCGGAAGATTGAGATTGCGTTTTCCTCTCGGCAGTCCTTTATCCTGTCCATAACCGGGAGAATCTGGACCCGATAGTGATGTCTTTGTCTCGGTAGGTTCTTGCCGTATTAGAGATAGATCGCATATATGCGGGCGGGTGGGTGGAATAAAGTCCGGATCCTGCCCATCTTGAGGCTCAAAGGCCAAGGAGTTTCGAATTCGGAAGTTTGGTTTCTTTGGGCCGCGATCCAGCGAGTCGAAGCGAGCATGATTTTGAGTTCAATGCTCGTCGAAGTCCGTCCCTCGCGGGAATCCGGCATGGAGGTTAGGAATCCGGACATGAATTGTCTTCAACAACGGCAAAGTTCCGTGTTGTTCCTCTACCAGCTGCGGCGTGGTGGATGGCACAGGGAGAGTTAATCTCTCTCGGATCGGTTTCGCCCAATCTAATTGTAGTCGTAGCGACTCGAGGCGGCGATGCGATCCAAGCTCGTTAACGAGCGAGCTCAATTGGATCTAAGCTGTTACGGCATCTTTAGGGCTACGCGAAGATTGCTTCGACTACTTGAAGTCATTGCGAAGCGGCGGCGGAAGACGGTCATAAGAAAGCCACCAAGCGGATAGTTTGGCGGCGGCAAAGCTCCTCGGCGAAAACACCGTCTTTGAAGGCGGCGGAGCATCCGCTCTGCTCGGCTGACGACAGAAGAACTCTCAATGAAAGCACCAATGTCGGTGTCAAAACCGGCGGATCTCGGGTAGGGGTCCCGAGCTGTGTGTCTAAGCGGATGGTAACAAGAGGCGAGGACACAATGTTTTTACCGGGTTGGGCCCTCTCGATGGAGGTAAAACCCTATGTCTGCTTGATTAATATTGATGATATGGGTAGAGATCATACCATAGGCTAGCTTCTAGGGTTTAGCCTCCTTGATCTCATGGTAGATCCACTCTTGTACTACCCATATCATCAATATCAATCAAGCGGGGTAGGGTTTTACCTCCATCGAGAGGCCCGAACCTGGGTAAAAACATTGTGTCCCTCGTCTCTGTTACCATCCGCCCTAGGCATGCGATTCGGGACCCTACCCGAGATCCGCGGTTTGACACCGACATTGGTGCTTTCATTGAGAGTTCCTCGTGTAAATGCCGATAGGCGGATGCCTTTACCGTCTTGAGAGCGGTGTTTTTGTGAGAGGGCCTTGGCGCCCGACCAAACTATCTGGCTTGGTGGCTTTCTTATGACCGCTTTGTCCGGCGTAAACCGATGATGACTTCTCAAGTAAATCGGAAGCAATTTCGCGTCGACCCTAAAGCTGCGAGCAGTTAGATCAATCAAGCTCGTCGATACATTAGCGAGCTCTTGGATCGCGCCGCCCTCCCCAGAATGTATAGCGGACTGCAATCAGGCCGGACTTAAAACCGATCCCCGAGAGATTAACTCTCCCGGGCTACCCACCCGTCGAAGTGGTAGAAGAACAACTTCGGCAATTCTTTGCCATTGTGAAAACAATCTATGTCGGATTCCAGAACCCTCCATGCGGATTCAGCGGAGGGGCGAACTCGATCGAGCATTGAACCTAAAATCATCGTCGCTCCGGACTCGTGGGTCGTTTCCGACCAAATCAAGCTTCGAATTCGGAAGTCCCTCGACCTTTGAGCCCAAAGATGGGCGAGGATCAGTTTTATTCCACCACCGCCCGGACATATGCGACCTATCTCTAATTAGGCAAGAGCCTTGACGATACATCATTACTAGGCGATTCCTCCTGGTTATGGGCGGGATAAAGGACTGCCGAAGAAGCGCTTAATCTCAATTTTACGCAATAGCTTGCGCGGACGAGGAATCCTGACGCCATTGATCATTAGCAAGATTACGTTTTACCCGATCTGGCGTCCATAATGCGAAAGTACTATGCGATGGAAAGTTTCGGAAAGCTTGAAAATAAATTTTTGGATAATCAGGCCCCCAAACCCGGTCCGCGGTAAAGGCGCCTCACAAACAGGCCCAGATGCAAAAACCAAAAAGCAGAAAACCCGGCAAAGGGAAGCGGAACACGTCTTTGGAGGATGGCTCAATGGACCTGTAAACT
>JAHHZJ010001653.1:0-29131 GCA_021437245.1 Aegilops speltoides
GGGAACGCCAGACGTCGTCCGTGTGAGGAAGGCGGACTAGGGTTTGCAGATTGAGAGGTCTTTAAATAGGCATAGAGGACTAGGAGAGTCAAATGGGGTGTAGTTTTCGCCCACGATCGTGATCGAGCGCCGAGGCATGGAGGTGACTTAGATGGGTTATTGGGCTGTTTTGGAGGGTGTTGGGCTGCAATCAAAGAGGCCTTTCTTGAGGTGCGGTTAGTTGGAGTACCAAGCGAACTCAAATGACCGAAACTTGACAGGTGGTCTACGGTGCTATACCAGGGCCACTTGGCAAGGCTCGGTCCATTCGAGAATGTTCAACACCACACGGAAAAATGACAAGAGTGCGCAGGGAACATAGGAGTGTCGGATTCAAAGCAGACATGCAGGGAATATGTTGGAATCATGAGGCGAACACGTATGCAAATGAGATGCACATGATGACATGATATGAGATGCATGACATGGACAAAATGCAAAGCAACAAAACCCAACCACGGAGGAATATCATAGCACATATCCGAAAATGGCAAGAGTTGGAGTTACAAATATGGAAAGATACATCAGGGTGTTACAACACTCCACCACTAAGAGGATCTCGTCCGAGATCTAGGACTGAAAGAACTCCGGATATTTGGAGCGGAGGTGATCCTCGCGCTCGGTGGCTTCTCGGTGAATGGTGTGACCACTTCACTTTTAGGAATTTGATTGACTTGTTGCGAGTCTTGCTCGGTTTCTTCAAGAATAACAGCGGTGCTCATGATAGAAAGATCTTCTTGGAGGTCAATTTCTTCAAAGTTGATAGTGCGCTCAGGAATCTTGAAGCACTTGCGGAGCTGTGACCGTGAAACACATCGTGCACGTTTGCAAAGTTGGATGGAAGCTCAAGTTGATAGGCAGATCGCCTCTTTTCGAATGATCTTGAAAGGACCCACGTATCTAGGGGCAAGCTTCCTTTGATACCGAAGCGCGAGTACCTTTCATTGGAGAGCGGAGGTAGACATGGTCTCCGATTTCAAAAGCCACATCCGGTGCTTGTCATCATAATAGCCCTTACAGCGCGATTACGGACTTTGAGATTCTCACGAATGACTTTGCACATTTCTTGACACGTGATCAAGTCGTTGCCAAGAAGTTGGCGTTCACATCTCGGACCAATTGAGAGATCTGACACTTCGCCATATAAATTTGAATGGGGCCTTGCGAACTTGGAAGCTGTTGTTGTAGGAGAACTTCGGCATATGGAAGACCTCTTCCACTTCATGCCAAAGAAATGACACAAGCCACGAGCATATCTTCAAGGATTTGATTGACTTCGCTCGACTTGGCCACTTGTTTGAGGATGGAAAGCTGTCTTTGAAAGCGAATCTTGGTGCCCATGGCCTTACAAAAGAATCCAGAACTTAGAAGTGAAGATGCTTCCACGAGTCGAAGAGATCAATTGTGGAATACCGTGCAAGGAGACAATTACGGAGGTGTATAGCTCTGCGGTTGAGCTCTGTGATAGATTCTTTGACGGGAAGAAAATGAGCCACTTTAGTAAGCTTGTCAATGACAACGAAGATAGCATCATTTCCACGCTTGGACTTAGGAAATCCGATCCCGAAGTCCATCTCGATATGATCAAACTTCATTCTGGAATAGCAAGAGGTTGGAGGAGACCAGGCTGGTCTTTGGTGTTACCTTTCACCCTTGCGAGACATCACATTCATTCCGAATTGAGCAATTTCTCGCTTCATTCCGAGTCCTGTCTGGCCTTGAGGTCATGGTACATCTTCGTACTTCGGGATGAATGGATAGGAGGTGTGTGCCTCATTCATGATGACTTTTCTCAGATCGCCTTTAGGAACCTGTCTGATCCTCGAAGAAAAAGTGTCTTTGTCATCAAGCGATAGCACTTGTATTTAAATGCCTTGTCAATACCACGTTTCACCTTCTTCACCATGGTATCCAGAAGTTGAGCCTCAAATCTTCCAAAGTAGGAAGACTATGAGGTTGGCAAGAAATCCTTGAGGAACAACGAAGATTCAGCTTTGAAAGCTTCACAAAGATCGGTTGGAAGGGCTTGAAAATTAAGGCATTAAGCCTTTCTTTCGAGCATCGCAATCATTCGCTTGCAGGAGTATATTCAATACTTGGATTGTACTCTTGAATCATTTCGACCCATCGAGTTTGCACGAGGTTGAGGTTTGGTTGAGTGAAGATGTACTTGAGGCTCTTGTGATCGGTGAATATGTCACTTTCCTTCCCAACAAGATGTCTCCATGTTATCAATGCATGGACACTGCCAACTCAAGATCATGAGTGGGGTAGTTCTTTTCGTTGAGCTTCAATGGCGAGAGAGGTATAGGCCACAACTTTCTTCTCTTGCATTAACACAGCAGAGACCTTGCAAGGAAGCATCACGAAAACTTGAATGGCTTGGATTCATCGGAGGAGTCAACACGGGGCTGTGACTAGCTTCTCTTTGAGGGTGTTAAAGCGACATCACACTCGAGCGTCGGACATACTTGACATGCCACGGAGGAGGTTGGAAAGAGGCTTTGCAATCTTGGAGAAATTCTCAGAATCTTCGACAATAGCTTGCAAGACCGAGAAAACTACGGAGCGCTTGACGATACGAGGAGGTTCCCAATTCAGGCCAGAGCACCTTCTCGGGATTAACAGCGATACTTTGGCTGAGATGATATGACCAAGATAAAGAACTTCATCAAGCGAACTCACATTTGGAAAACTTACATAGAATTGATGCTCTCACGAGCTTATGAGCACCACATAAATGTTTGGCATGATCCTTCTTGTTCTTGGAGAAGACCAAAATATCATCGAGATACACCAAAGGAAATCATTTGTGTGGGGTTGAAGATAAAGTTCATCATCTTGGAGGAGCATTGACAAGGCGAAAGACATTATATTCATAGAACCATATTCTGAATCTGTCTTGGGAATATCTTGTTCACGAATGAATCGATGATATATCACGGAAGTCAAGCTTGGAGAATACTTTAGCACCTTTGAGTTGCTCGAATAGCTCATTGATGTTGGGAAGTGGATACTTGTTCTTGGTTGTCTTCTTATTCAATGGGCGGTAATCAACACAAAAGTCGGTCCGTGCCATCCTTCTTGGACGGAACTCCGCATCCCCATGGAGATGAACTTCGGTCAAACCGGCGCTCTTGTTCATCGAGCTGCTTCTTCAATTCTTTCAGCTCCTTGGGTCCAAGCTTGGGGGCGTTTGCAAAGGGGTTGATGCGGGCTCAAGATCAATAATGAATTGGCCGATGAGGAGGCATACGGAAGCTCTTCGGAAAGACATCTTGGTACTCTGGCATTGGAATTTGAGAATAGCATCAATTCGCCCTTCTCATTGAGAAAAACAACCGAATGGTTTCATCCGACGGCATAGATGATAACATCCTCGGAAGGGTGTGTCAATTGAATTTCCACGGCGGCACAATCAAGTTGAGCCTTGTCTTTGAAAGCGATCCATCCAAAATTAGATCAATATCAGTCCAAGAACCATTGGAGAAGACATAAATCTATAATTCGCCCATCTTGATAGAAACATCGGACCATCATCTTGGTGTTCATGAATAAACCGGAATGAAACCGCTATCGACTTAAGCGGATCAGGATTAAAATCGTGCATGGATGCAAAAGGCTTTGATATGAATGAAATAAAACACCCGTATCAAATAAAACTTTTGGGAATATCATTAACGGAAGATTACCCTTATCACATCGGAAGAATCCTTGCTTGCTGCATTCATCATTTCACCTTTGGGACTTGGGATTATGTTGACCCTTTGCATTGCTTGAAGATCTCCCGGGAGGAGGAGGAAGGCGCCTTTGGTTATGGCATTTGTTAGCATAGTGACCTTCTGCTGGCACTTGTTGGAGTCACCTCTGAGGCGGGCGGTGATAAGGGCATTTGACCTTGGAGCTTGAGGCTGAGACTTTTACGGTAGCTTGGGTTGGGTGGGTGGGAAGATCCACGACCACGAGTTCTTTGGCGATGGTGGACGGAGGGAGGAGGAAGGTAGAACTTTTGCTTTCTGCCACTTGAGAGGAAGAAGAAAAGGGGCCATCACGATTCTCTTCTTTGAAGCCTCACCTTAAGTTGAGCACCTTCTAAGCGGGGCCATATTATAGAATTGATCAAAGCCGGTAGGCTCGGAAAAGAACAAGAGATAACTGAATCCTCTCTAAGGCCACCTCGAGCGATAGATCATACTTTTCTCATCCGGGGAGCGTCTTGTTTAAGCAAACGAGCAAGTTTAAAAGCATGTTGTTTAGTACCGACATGTTCCCTTTCTTGAGATTGCGGAAGTCCTCACGCTTGCTCTCAACAACCATAAGGAATATGGTGAGCTTTAAAGTCCGGCAAATCAGTCCAAGTAATCACTCGACCACCTCTAGAATCCTTGTTTGGAACCAATCAATTTGCCGATCCTTGAGCTGAAAAGGCCGAACTTGGCGTAGTCCTCGGTCGACATTGCCATTCAAAATGCTTGTTGATATCCACGAGCCAATAAATTGGCGTCTGTGGCCTCGGCACGATGGCGAAAGACTTTGGCTGGTTTGCAAGGCTGGTTGAGTGTAAGGCGGGTGATGATAGAACGCCCTTGACCTTGATTCCCTTGGTTGCCTTGGCCTTGGTTTACGCTCTTGCATCGGCTGAATCAACAAGCGGCGTTGGCGTTAGTGGTTGCCATCAAAGTTTGCCATGCCTCCGGGGCGGAGGTGGAGGTGGAGGTTGCTGACTCCCATCACTGCGTTCCGGATTACGGCGTTGGCGGAGCCATCTGAAGAGGTGACATCCGTTAGCATCTTGATGAGCAGATGAACAAGTTGAATCAGCGGATAGAAATTGCAACATATAGTCTTCACAATAAACATTGAACGGGATGAGCGAATGAATTCCAAAGTAAACATCCGTCCATTAAGGTGAAAGCCACTTGATAAAGATATTGATGAATGAAAATAAAAACAAGGTATGAATGGAACAAATATGTGGTAAGGATTACCCAATCACAAACCAAATATCTGCGGAAGAAAATGCTAGAGCTACTTGAATCCCACCTATAAACTCGAAACTTTCGGTTATGCAATCGGTGTTGGGGATACAGGGAAGCAATATATATATCTCACCCAAAGCTAACAATCCCTACATCCATTGTATCCATCCTTACACATAACCAAAAACCCGAAATCGTGTACCTCAACCTTGAAAAGCATCCGTTATCTGAGTCATGGCAATACTCCGTACTCACCGCATCTTTGGGTTAGCGGGGTTATCTCCCAAACTGCATAAAAGAGATTTTCGATGTCGGTACTAAACTTCGGTATTCGGCTGCGATAAAATTATGGCGACAACACCTCGGGCTCAACTCCGGGACAACCCACAACCCTAAATGTCGGGAAACCAAGACAATGTTGTCATCATAAAACCATCGAACGATTCTAAGATACCAGCGTGATCCTAAAAATTTTTTAGTGAAATTTGAAAGAAGAGTCAAAACTCTCGTCGGGATACCTCACGGGAAGGTCGAAGGAATTTGGGGGTAAAAAAATTCCTAAACTCTCCATATATATAATCCTAAATGACTCAAAACATTTTTTAGACACAACTCGGACTAAAACGATCAAGCGTTGGGGGCTCCTAAGGTGGGGATGGCCGATTACCAACATAGCGCCCTCGATGCGGCTATATCTCCCCGTGTGGAACGACTTAGAGGCATAACGCATTGAAAGCAATTTAAGTGAGGTAATCTTACAATCCATGTAATACATAAGGAAAAAGGTACATAGTTGGCTTCGATTTAACTTCACACAATTACATGAATAAAGCATTACATCATCCAGATACAATCAAGGTCGACTCGGAACCAAAATAAAGAAGAATACCCCACAACAGGATCCCGATAGCCCAACGGCTCCACTACTAATCGTCCAGGAAAGGAAACATAGTATCGACCAAGGGCCTCATCATATTCCCCCATTCGGTTGTGCCATTGGACATCACCGGTACTGCATCTTTTGGTAGAATCATGAGCCCCGGGGACTCGGCAATCTCACCAGCGGATCAAGACTATTTAAGCAAGGAAGGCTGGTGTCAAAGGAGGGCTGCTGGCAGCAATATATGGTGGCTACTAATAAAAGAAGGAAAGAAAGCAAAAGCAGTCGTGAAACTTGGCGATCAAGTGATCGACTACTTCGTCAAGCATAACTCCAACACTGTTCACTTCCGGACTCCGCAAAGAGACCATCACGGTTACATACGGTTGATGTATTTTAATTAAGGTCAACCGGGTTTTCTACAAGGACATTAACAAATTCCCATCGCCTCATAACCCGGACGGCTTTGAAAGATAATACCTGGGGGTGTCCCAACAACCCATAACAAGCTCTCCGGTCGCGAAGGAATAAACCTTCACCCAAGACACTCCGTCGGACTCGGTATCCGGTACATCAAGACATTTCGACAATGGTAAAACTAAACCAGCAAAAGCCCGATGTGGAAAATCGATAGGAGCTGCACATTCTCGTTCTCGGGCCGGATGAGCAAGGCAGGGTTGGCAAGACCCGGTTGCCCGAGCGGGACATCCTTTGGGTTGGACCAACACTTTCGAAGAAACCCGGGGGCTAAAATAAAAGATGACCCTCGGGCTCGACCCAAGGAAAAAAGGTATAGGTGGCAAATGGTAAAACCAAGGTTGGGCCTTCTGGAAGTTTTATTCAAAATGTCAAGGGGTCCCATAAATCACCCGGCCGTGTAAGGAGCCAAGGAACATAACACGGTATGGCGGAAACTAGGGTGGCAAAGTGGAACAAAACACCAGGCATAAGGGAGCCTTCCACCCTTTAGGTGTATAGATGCATTAATTAAAACAATAGATATTGTGATATCCCAAAATATCCGTGTTCAACAAGGAACAAACTTCATCTTCACTACTACAGCGCTATAAGAGTGAAAAGCGGTAACATAGCCAAACAACGGTTTGCTAGGACATGGATGGTTAGAGGTTGACATGGCAATATGGGTGGCATGATATAGCAAGTGGTAGGTATGCATAGGCATAGCAAAAGCGAGCATCTAGCAAGCAAAGATAGAAGTGAATCGAAGGTATGGTCATCTTGCTGGTTCTCGAGTTTCGAAGGCTTGATCCTCGTGGGTTCTCAACAGGCTCCTCGTTCACGTCTGTCTCCGGCTCTACCCAAAGCAAGAACACAACAGCGGAACCACAATCAAACAAGGAACAATGCCAAGCAATATGATGCAAAAATGGCATGCGATGCGAGATGTTATATCAATGCATATGTATGCTCCGGGGGAAAATGATGAACCAGGCATCAACCAAACCAAGTATGCATATTATAGAATTGATCAAAGCGGGTAGGCTCGAGAAAAAACAAGACTGCAGATCCTCTCTAAGGCCACCTGGCCGATAGATCATACTTTTCTCATCGAGGAGCGTCTTGTTTAGCAACGAGCAAGTTTACGAAACTGTATGTTGTATTAGTACCTGACATGTTCCTTGCTTGAGATTGCGGAAGTCCTCACGCTTGCTCTCAACAACCTTTGTAGGAATATGGTGAGCTTTAAAGTCGGCAATCAGTCAAGTAATCACTCGACCACCTCTAGAATCCTTGTATTCTTTGGAACCAATCAGCTGCACGATCCTTGAGCTAAAAAGCGAACTTGCGTAGTCCTCGGGTCGACATTGCTGCATTCAAAATGCTTGTTGATATCCACGAGCCAATAAATGGCGTCGTGGCCTCGGCACGATAGCGAAAGACTTTGGCTGGTTTGCAAGGAACTGGTTGAGTGTGAGAAGCGTGGTGATGATAGAACTGCCCTTGACCTTGATTCCTTGGTTGCCTTGGCCTTGGTTCACGCTCTTGCATCAGCTGAATCAACAAGCTGGCGTTGGCGTTAGTGGTTGCCATCAAAGTTTGCCATGCCTCCGGGCGGAGGTGGAGGTGGAGGGTTTGCGACTCCCATCACTGCGTTCCGGATTACGGCGTTGGCGGAGCCATCTGAAGAGGTGACATCCGTTAGCATCTTGATGACAGATAGACAAGTTGAATCAGCGGATAGAAATTGCAACATATAGTCTTCACAATAAACATTGAACAGGGATGAGCAGAATGAATTCCAAAGTAAACATCCGTCCATTAAGGTGAGAAGCCACTTGATAAGAGATATTGATGAATGAAAATAAAAACAAGGTATGAATGGAACAAATATGTGGTAGGATTACCCAATCACAAACCAAATATCTGCGGAAGAAAATGCTAGAGCTACTTGAATCCCACCTATAAACTCCAAACTTTCGGTTATGCAATCAGTGTTGGGGATCAGGGAGCAATATATATATCTCACCCAAGCTAACAATCCCTACATCCATTTGTATCCATCCTTCAACACATAACCAAGAAACCGAATCGTGTACCTCAACCTTGAAAAGCATCCGTTATCTGAGTCATGGCAATACTCCGTACTCACCACGATCTTTGGTTAGCGGGTTATCTCACCAAGAGCGCATAAAAGATTTTCGATGTGGCGTACTAAACTCAGGTATTCGAACTGCAGCGATAAAATTATGACAACACCTCGGAGCTCAACTCCCGGGACACGCCACAACCCTAAATGTCGGGAGGCAACCAAGACAATGTTGTCATCATAAAACCATCGGAGCGATTCTAAGATACTCGCGTGATCCTAAAAAAAATTGTGAAATTTGAGAGAAGAGTCAAAACTCTCGTCGGGATACCTCACCGGAAGGTCGAAGGGACTGGGAGTAAAAAGAATTCCTAAACTCTCGATATATATAATCCTAAATGACTCAAAACATTTTCTAGACACAACTCGGCCACTAAAAGCGATCAAGCGGTGGGGGCTCCTAAGGTCGGGATGGCTCGATTACCAACTTATAGCGCCCTCGATGCGGCTATATCTCCCACGTGTGTCGAAGCACGACTTAGAGGCATAACCGTTGAAAGCAATGTAAGTGAGGTAATCTTCGCACAATCCATGTAATACATAAGGGAAAAGGTACATAGTTGGCTTCATTCGCCACTTCACACAATTACATGAATAAAGCATTACATCATCGAGATACAATCAAGGTCCGACTACGGAACCAAAATAAAAAGAATACCCCACATGCAACACAGATCGATCGCCCCAAGCTGGCTCCACTACTAATCGTCAGGAAAAAACATAGTATCGACCAAGGGCCTCATCATATTCCCCCATTTCGGTTGTGCCATCATTGGCATCACCGTACTGCATCTGTTTGGTAGAATCTGTGAGCCGCAGGGACTCAACAATCTCACACCAGCGGGATCAAGACTATTTAAGCAAGGAAAGCTGGTGTCAAAAGGAGGAGCTCTTTAGCAACTTAGCATATATGGTGGCTACTATACATAAAGAGGCGAGAAGAAGAAAGCAAAAGCGCGGTCGTGAAACTATAGCGATCAAGAAGTGATCGACTACTTCGTCAAGCATAACTCCAACATCGTGTTCACTTCCGGACTCCGCGAGAAGAGACCATCCGAGTTACATACGGTTGATGTATTTTAATTAAGGTCGACCGGGTTTTCTACGGACATTAACAAATTCCCATATGCCTCATAACATGAGCACGGCTTTGAAGATAATACCTGCGAGTGTCCCAACAAGCCCATAACAAGCTCTCACGGTCAGCGAAGGAATAAACCTTCACCCAAGACACTCCGATCAGACTCGGTATCCGGTACATCAAGACATTTCGACAATGGTAAAACTAAACCAGCAAAGCCGCCGATGTGCAAACCCGATAGGAGCTGCACATATCTCGTTCTCGGGGCACACCGGATGAGCAAGGCAGCGGGTTGGCATAGACCACAGTTGCCCGAGGCGCGGACATCGCTCAGTTGGACCAACACTCGAAGAACCTTGGGGGGCTAAAATAAAAGATGACCCTCGGGCTGCGAAAACCCAAGGAAAAAAGGGTATAGGTGGCAAATGGTAAAACCAAGGTTGGGCCTTCTTTGGAGGAGTTTATTCAAAGCGAACTGTCAGGGGTCCCATAAATCACCCGACCAGTGTAAGGAGCATAAAATCAAGGAACATAACACGGTATGGCGGAAACTAGGGTGGCAAAGTGGAACAAAACACGGGCATAAAGGAGCCTTCCACCCTTTACCAAGTGTATAGATGCATTAATTAAAACAATAGATATTGTGATATCCCAAAATATCCGTGTTCGACAAGGAACAAACTTCATCTTCTGCAACTAACAGCGCTATAAGAGGTGAGCAAAGCGGTAACATAGCCAAACAACGGTTTGCTAGGACATGGATGGTTAGAGGTTGACATGGCAATATGGGTGGCATGATATAGCAAGTGGTAGGTATCGCAGCATAGGCATAGCAAAAGAAGCGAGCATCTAGCAAGCAAAGATAGAAGTGATATCGAAGGTATGGTCATCTTGCTGTAAGGTTCTCGAGTTGTCGAAGGCTTGATCCTCGTGGCGTTCTCAACAGGCTCCTCGTTCACGTACTCGTCTCCGGCTCTACCCAAAGCAAGAACACAAACAGCGGAACCACAATCAAACAAGGAACAATGCACAAGCAATATGATGCAAAAATGACATGCGATCGCGAGATGTTATATGCAATGCATATGTATGCTCGGAAGGAAAATGATGAACATCAACTTGCAAACCAAGTATGCGCTGGAAAGATGGAGTGATTTGGTTGAAATCGATATAAAGATCACGGAATCGGATGCACGGTTTGCAAATGACAAACAAAACAAGAATGGCGCAAATCTGCGTTTAACAGCCGATGCTACTTAGCGCAACACGAAACTATGCTACAGCACCCCAACATAAAAACAAAGCATATGGCAGCGAACTACAGGAGATGCTTAACAAAAGAGAACACTGAGCTACGGCTAAATCACATCATAACATGTTCAAACAAGCATGGAGAAAGTGCTCAAAATATCAGGTTCACAGACTTAGTGAAAATACTAATATGCAGGAATTAACAGGAAAGGCATGTTTAGAGCAAGCAAACAACATGCTACAGGAACTTATAATAGCAAAGCAAGGCATGACATGATTCTACTCAAAGCATATTTCAATAGTCCTTACTGACCATAAGCCAAAAAGGACCTTAAATGATGGCACCCATGTAAACATTGCAAGTTTTATTACAGATTTCAGACTTAGTGAAATATCAGGACATGGCAAAAACAGATTCAACATGGCATGTTCGTGAGCTCGATGCACTCACTACAGAGCATCTCAAGATAAACTAAGCATACACCCATTAAGAAGACATGGCATAGGAGCTATACATGGCAAGAACAACATCATAGCATACGGATCAACTTCTGACCTCGTGAAAATTGAATCTCATGCAAAACAGTCTGCCAGGAAACTTTTTCAAGCAAAAGTAGAGCACGAAAATGACATGCTAGACTACTCCATAAATACCAACAAAGGCATGGATGGATAGAGCACATCCATATGTCCAAAACACCCTACTGATCATGCTCAAAAAGGCATAGATCTCTCTGTAACAACATGAACATATGGCATAAAATTATCAGCAGGACAAGACTTGGGTGAAATCACTAAGTTCCTGAAATCAACAACATCATCATCCCTACTTTGCATGCTTGTTCTAGTCAACACATAGCTCACAAAAATACATGGAAAACACCCTGGAAAGATGGCATGGCAATGTTCAACTCACATGTAGGACTCAAGTTCATAGGGTGCACACATAATTCATGGCAAAAATGACAAAGAGCTCGAACTGATAAGATTCTGAAACTAACGATCTGAAGCCTTCTTCCAACAGCATTTCGGGCATCAAGATGAGCTCAAATGCAAATGATGCAATAGAGATGAAATGATGTACTTTCGTCGCGAACAATTTGACATATCGCCCAAAAGCAGACCACGGTTGCAGAGATGTGATGCGTTGAAAAGCCACGAAATAATCACAGAAATAATACTTAGACAGATTTGGAGGAAAAAAATCAACCTAGGTCTGGAGGCGGATCGGATCGGATCGGCGCTACGAGATGCTGGCCGGAGGAAGTCGCCGGCGGTCAGCGGCAGGTGGGCAACGGCGGGGCAGCGGGCGTAAGGCAACAGCGAGCAGCGATGGCAGCCTTGGCGCCGGTCAGGCGAAGCGGCAGGCGGAAGCGCCAGCAGCGGCGGCGGCGCCCAGGCGAAGGCGGCAGTCGGCGTGGCAATCGCGGGAGCGAAGCGGCGGAAAGCGGCCGGGCATGAGGGCAGCTACGGGCGAGGGAGCCTCTTCTTGACGGCTTGGAGCCATGTGCCAGCCCGTGATTGGCTGTGCTTGGCCAGTGAGCCCGGCGTCCGAACGTGTCCGCCTTGAGGGAGAAGGAGGCGGAGTAGCTAGGGTTTGCCGTGAATTCGGGGAGGTCTTTAAATAGGCATAGAGGAGCTAGGAGAGTCCAAATGGGGTGTAGTTTTCGCCCTGATGATCGAGCGACCGAGGCATGGAGGTGACTTAGATGGGTTATTGGGCTGTTTTGGAGGGTGTTGGGCTGCAATTCAAAAGAGGCCTTCTTGGAGTGCGGTTAACCGTTGGAGTATAAGCGAACTCAAATGACCCGAAACTTGACAGTGGTCTACGGTGCTATACCAGGGCCACTTGGCAGGCTCAGTCCATTCGAGAATGTTCAACACCCGCGGAAAAAAAACAAGAGAAGTGCGGCAGGGAACATAGGAGTGTCGGATTGCAAAAGCAGACAGCAGGGAATATGTTCGGAATCATGAGGCGAACACGTATGCAAATGAGATGCACATGATGACATGATATGAGATGCATGACATGGACAAAATGCAAAACGAAAACAAAACCCAACCACGGAGGAATATCATAGCACATATCCGAAAATGGCAAGAGTTGGAGTTACAAATATGGAAAGATACATCGGGGTGTTACAACACTCCACCACTACAAGGATCTCGTCCGAGATCTAGGCTGAAAGAACTCGGATATTTGGAGCGGAGGTGATCCTCAGCTCCCGGTGGCTTCTCGGTTGAATGGTGTGACCACTTCACTTTTAGGAATTTGATTGACTTGTTCGAGTCTTGCGCTCGGTTTCTTCAAGAATAACAGCAGGGTGCTCATGATAAGAAAGATCTTCTTGGAGGTCAATTTCTTCAAAGTTGATAGTGCGCTCGAGAATCTTGAAGCACTTGCGGGCTGTGACCGTGAAACACATCGTGCGTTTGCAAAGTTGGATGGAAGCTCAAGTTGATAGCAAGATCGCCTCTTTTGAATGATCTTGAAAGGACCCACGTATCTAGGGCAAGCTTCCCTTTGATACAGCGTACCTTTCATTGGAGGCAGCGGGAGACATGGTCTCCGATTTCAAAGCCACATCCACGGTGCTTGTCATCATAATAGCCCTTACAGCGATTGCGACTTTGAGATTCTCACGAATGACTTTGCACATTTCTTGACCACGTGATCAAGTCGTTGCCAAAGTTGGCGTTCACATCTCTCGGACCAATTGAGAGAGTCGACACTACGCCATATAAATTTCGATGGGGCCTTGCCGAACTTCGCTTAGGCTGTTGTTGTAGGAGAACTTCGGCATATGGAAGACCTCTTCCACTTCATGCCAAAAGAAATGACACAAGCCACGAGCATATCTTCAGGATTTGATTGACTTCGCTCGACTTGGCCACTTGTTTGAGGATGGAAAAGCATCTTTGAAAGCGAATCTTGGTGCCCATGGCCTTCGAAAAGAATCCCAGAACTTAGAAGTGAAGATGCTTCCAGTCTGAAGAGATCAATTGTGGAATACCGTGCAAGGAATTACGGAGGTGTATAGCTCTGCCGGTTGAGCTTGTGATAGATTCTTTGACGGGGAAGAAAATGAGCCACTTTAGTAAGCTTGTCAATGACAACGAAGATAGCATCATTTCCACGCTTGGACTTAGGAAATCCAGTCCACGAAGTCCATCTCGATATGATCAAACTTCCATTCGGAATAGCAAGAGGTTGGAGGAGACCAGGCTGGTCTTTGGTGTTACTTTCACCTGCGGACATCACATTCATTCACGAATTGAGCAATTTCTCGCTTCATTCAGTCCACCAATCTGTTGCTTGAGGTCATGGTACATCTTAGTACTTCGGGATGAATGGATAGGAGGATTGTGTGCCTCATTCATGATGACTTTTCTCGGATCGCCTTTAGGAACCTGTCGATCCTCGAAGAAAAGAGTGTCTTTGTCATCAAGCGATAGCACTTGTATTTAAATGCCCTTGTCAATACCGTTTCACCTTCTTCACCATGGTATCCAAGTTGAGCCTCACAATTTGATCTTCCAAAGTAGGAGAGACTATGAGGTTGGCAAGAAATCCTTGAGGAACAACTTGAAGATTCACTTGCGAGCTTCACAATCGGTTGGAAGGGCTTGAAAATTAATTGTGCAGCCTTTACCTTTCGAGCATCTGCAATCACATTCGCCTTGCGGGAGTATATTCAATACTTGGATTGTACTCTTGAATCATTTCGACCCATCGAGTTTGCACGAGGTTGAGGTTTGGTTGAGTGAAGATGTACTTGAGGCTCTTGTGATCGGTGAATATGTCCACTTTCCTTCCAACAAGAGATGTCTCCATGTTATCAATGCATGGACAACTGCCGCCAACTCAAGATCATGAGTGGGGTAGTTCTTTTCGTTGAGCTTCAGCGGCGAGAGGTATAGGCCACAACTTTCTTCTCTTGCATTAACACGGCAAGAGACAAGGAAGCATCTGAAGAAAACTTGAATGGCTTGGATTCATCGGGGAGGAGTCAACAGGGCTGACTAGCTTCTCTTTGAGGGTGTTAAGCGACATCACACTCGAGCGTCAGACATACTTGACATGCTTACGGAGGAGGTTGGAAAGAGGCTTTGCAATCTTGGAGAAATTCTCAGCGAATCTTGACAATAGCTTGCAAGACCGAGAAAACTGAGGCTACTTGACGATACGAGGAGGTTCCCAATTCAGGCGGGAGACACCTTCTCGGGATTAACAGCGATGCCCTTGGCTGAGATGATATGACCAAGATAAAGAACTTCATCAAGCGAACTCACATTTGGAAAACTTAGCATAAATTGATGCTCTCACGAGCTTATCGAGCACCAATCGCAAATGTTTGGCATGATCCTTCTTGTTCTTGGAAGACCAAAATATCATCGAGATACACCAAAGCGAAATCATTTGTGTAGGGGTTGAAGATAAAGTTCATCATGCGAGAAAAGTTGGAGGAGCATTGACAAGGCGAAAGACATGCGGTATATTCATAGAACCATAGCTTATTACGAATCTTTGTGGGAATATCTTGTTCACGAATGCGAATCGATGATAACCCTCTGGAAGTCAAGCTTGGAGAATACTTTAGCACCTTTGAGTTGCTCGAATAGCTCATTGATGTTGGGAAGTGGATACTTGTTCTTGATTGTCTTCTTATTCAATGAATGATGTCAACACAAAAATCGGTCCGTGCCATCCTTCTTACGGACAAAAGAACTCCGCATCCCCATGGAGATGAACTTCGATCGATCAAACCAGCGCTCTTGTTCATCGAGCTGCTTCTTCAATTCTTTCAGCTCCTTGGGTCCAAGCTTGTGGGGCGTTTGCAAAGCGGGTTCGATGCGGAGCTCAAGATCAATAATGAATTGGCGGCGATGAGGAGGCATACGGGAAGCTCTTACGGAAAGACATCTTGGTACTCTAAGCAGTGGAATTTGAGAGATAGCATCAATTCGCCCTTCTCATTGAGAGAAAACAACGAATGGTTTCATCCGACGGCATAGATGATAACATCCTCGAAGGGTGTGTCGATTGAATTTCACTGCAGCACAATCAAAGTGAGCCTTGTCTTTGAAAGCCGATCCATCAGAAATTAGATCAATATCGAGTCGCCAAGAACCATTGGAGAAGACATAAATCTATAATCGCCCATCTTGATAAAACATCCGGAGCCATCATCTTGGTGTTCATGAATAAACCGGAGATGAAACGCTATCGGCTTAAGCGAGATCAACGGTATAAATCGTGCATGGATGCAAAAGGCTTTGATAGATGAAATAAAGCACCGTATCAAATAAAACTTTTGCGGGAATATCATTAAGCGGAAGATTACATTATCACATCGAGAAGAATCCTCTGCTTGCGCTGCATTCATCATATTCACCTGCGGACTTGGGATTATGCTTGACCCTTTGCATTGCTTGAATCTCACGGGAGGAGGAGGAAGGCGCCTTTGGTTATGGCATTTGTTAGCATAGTGACCTTCTGCTGGCACTTGTTGCGAGTCACCTCGAGCGGACGGTGATAAGGCATTTGACCTTGGAGCTTGAGGCTGAGACTTGTTAAGTAGCTTGGGTTGGGTGGGTGGGAAGATCCCGACCACTGAGTTCTTCTGGCGATAAGGCTGGCAGACGGAGGAGGAGGAAGGTAGAACTTTTCTGCTTTCTGCCACTTGAGAGGAAGAAGAAGACTGAGCTGCATCCTGATTCTCTTCTTTGAAGCCTCACATTTGAGCACCTTCTAGCTTGAGGCCATATTATAGAATTGATCAAAGCTGGTAGGCTCAGAAAGAACAAGAGATAACTGCAGATCCTCTCTAAGGCCACCTCTGAGGCGATAGATCATACTTTTCTCATCGAGGAGCGTCTTGTTTAGCAAAACAGCAAGTTTAAAAGCGTATGTTGTATTCATTACTGACATGTTCCTTTTCTTGAGATTGCGGAAGTCCTCCGCTGCTCTCAACAACAACAGGAATATGGTGAGCTTTAAAGTCCAGCAGAAAATCAGTCAAGTAATCACTCGACCACCTCTAGAATCCTTGTATTCTTTGGAACCAATCAGCTGCACGATCCTTGAGCTGAAAAGGCCTTGAACAGCGTAGTCCTCGAATTGACATTGCTGCATTCAAAATGCTTGTTGATATCCACGAGCCAATGTCGGCGTCTGTGGCCTCGACACGATGGCTGAAGACTTTGGCTGGTTTGCAGGAAGCTGGTTGAGTGTGAAGCGTGGCTGATGATAGAACGCCCTTGACCTTGATTCCTTGGTTGCCTTGGCCTTGGTTGCGCTCTTGCATCAATTTGGAATCAACAAGCGGCGTTGGCGTTAGTGGTTGCCATCAAAGTTTGCCATGCCTCCGGGAGGCGGAGGTGGAGGTGGAGGTTCGCGACTCCCATCACTGCGTTCCGGATTACGGCGTTGGCGGAGCCATCTGAAGAGGTGACATCCGTTAGCATCTTGATAGGCAGATGAACAAGTTGAATCAGCGGATAGAAATTGCAACATATAGTCTTCACAATAAACATTGAGCAGGGATGAGCGAATGAATTCCAAAATAAACATCCGTCCATTAAGGTGAAAGCCACTTGATAAGAATATTGATGAATGAAAATAAAAACAAGGTATGAATGGAACAAATATGTGGTAAGGATTACCCAATCACAAACCAAATATCTCGGAAGAAAATGCTAAACTACTTGAATCCCACCTATAAACTCCGAAACTTTCGGTTATGCAATCGGTGTTGGGGATACGAGAGCAATATATATATCTCACAAGCTAACAATCCCTACATCCATTGTATCCATCCTTCAACACATAACCAAGAAACCTTGAATCGTGTACCTCAACCTTGAAAAGCATCCGTTATCGAGTCATGGCAATACTCGTACTCACCACGATCTTTGGGTTAGCGGAGTTATCTCACCAACTGCATAAAGAGATTTTCGATGTCGTACTAAACTCGGTATTCAGCTGATAAAATTATGGCGACAACACCTCGGAGCTCAACTCCCGGGACAGCCACAACCCTAAATGTCGGGAGGCAACCAAGACAATGTTGTCATCATAAAACCATCGAACGATTCTAAGATACCAGCGTGATCCTAAAAATTTTTAGTGAAATTTGAAAGAAGAGTCAAAACTCTCGTCAGGATACCTCACGGAAGGTCGAAGGTGGGGAGTAAAAAGAATTCCTAAACTCTCCGATATATATAATCCTAAATGACTCAAAACATTTTTCTAGACACAACTCGGCCACTAAAAGCGATCAAGCGGTGGGGCTCCTAAGGTCAGGGATGGCTCGATTACCAACATAGCGCCCTCGATGCGGCTATATCTCCCGCGTGTCGAAGCACGACTTAGAGCATAACCGCATTGAAAGCAATGTCATAAGTGAGGTAATCTTTAATCCATGTAATACATAAGGAAAAGGTACATAGTTGGCTTACGATGCCACTTCACACAATTACATGAATAAAGCATTACATCATCAGATACAATCAAGGTCGACTACGGAACCAAAATAAAAGAAGAATACCCCACATGCAACGGATCCTGATCGCTAGCCCAGGCTCCACTACTAATCGTCAGGAAAGGAAACATAGTATCGACCAAGGCCTCATCATATTCCACTTCACTCGGTTGTGCCATCAGCAGCATCACCATTGCATATTTTGGTAGAATCATGAGCCGAGGACTCACAATCTCACAGCGGGATCAAGACTATTTAAAGCAAAGGCTGGTGTCAAAGAGGAGGCTGCTGCAACTTATATATGGTGGCTACTATCGCAAAGAGCGAGAAGAAGCAAAACACGGTCGTGAAACTTGTAGCGATCAAGAGTGATCGACTACTTCGTCAAGCATAACTCCAACACCGTGTTCACTTCCGGACTCCGCCGAAGAGACCATCACGGTTACATACATTGATGTATTTTAATTAAGTCAACCGGGTTTTCTACAAGCGGACATTAACAAATTCCCATCTGCCTCATAACGCAGACACGGCTTTCGAATAATACCTGCGGGGTGTCCCAACAGCCATAACAAGCTCTCACGGTCAGCGAAGGAATAAACCTTCACCCAAGACACTCGTCGAGACTTCGGTATCCGGTACATCAAGACATTTCGACAATGGTAAAACTAAACCAGCAAAGCCGCCCGATGTGCCGACAAATCCCGATAGGATTGCACATATCTCGTTCTCGGGGCACCGGATGAGCAAGGCGACGGGTTGGCATAGACCTGGTTGCCCGAGCGCGGACATCGCTGAGTTGGACCATTTCGAAGAACAGCGGCGGGGGGCTAAATAAAAAGATGACCCTCGGGCTCGCGAAACAAAGGAAAAAAGGGTATAGGTGGCAAATGGTAAAACCAAGGTTGGGCCTTCTTTGGAGTTTTTATTCAAAGCTGTCAAGGGGTCCCATAAATCACCCGCCAGTGTAAGGAGCATAAAATCAAGGAACATAACACGGTATGGCGGAAACTAGGGTGGCAAGAGTGGAACAAAACACAGGGCATAAGGCCGAGCCTCCACCCTTTACCAAGTATATAGATGCATTAATTAAAACAATAGATATTGTGATATCCCAAAATATCCGTGTTCGACAAGGAACAAACTTCATCTTCACTTCATAGCAGCTATAAGAGGGATTTGAGCAAAGCGGTAACATAGCCAAACAACGGTTTGCTAGGACATGGATGGTTAGAGGTTGACATGGCAATATGGGTGGCATGATATAGCAAGTGGTAGGTATGCGCATAGGCATAGCAAAAGCGAGAGCATCTAGCAAGCAAAGATAGAAGTGATATCGAAGGTATGGTCATCTTGCTGTAAGGTTCTCGAGAGTTGTCGAAGCTTGATCCTCGTGGGCGTTCTCAACAGGCTCCTCGTTCACGTACTCGTCTCCGGCTCTACCCAAAGCAAGAACACAAACAACGGAACCACAATCAAACAAGGAACAATGCACAAGCAATATGATGCAAAAATGGCATGCGATCACGAGATGTTATATGCAATGCATATATGCTCGGAAGGAAAATGATGAACCAGGCATCAACAGCAAACCAAGTATGCGCTGGAAAAATGAGGTGATTTGGTTGAAATCGATATAAAGATCACGGAATCGGATGCACGTTTGCAAATGACAAGCAAAACAAGAATAGCGCAAATCTGCGTTTAACAGCCCGATGCTACTTAGCGCGCAACACGAAACTATGCTACAGCACCCCAACATAAAAACAAAGCATATGGCAACGAACTACAGGATGCTTAACAAAGAAGGAACACTGAGCTACGGCTAAATCACATCATAACATGTTCAAACAAGCATGGAGAAAGTGCTCAAAATATCAGGTTCACAGACTTAGTGAAAATACTAATATGCGAGGAATTAACATCGAGGAAGGCATGTTTAGAGCAAACAAACAACATGCTACAGGAACTTATAATAGCAAAGCAAGGCATGACATGATTCTACTCAAAGCATATTTCAATAGTCCTTACTGACCATAAGCCAAAAGGACCTTAGAAATGATGGCACCCATGTAAACATTGCAAGTTTTATTACAGATTTCAGACTTAGTGAAATATAAGGACATGGCAAAAACAGATTCAACATGTTAAATGAGCTCGATGCACTCACTACAGAGCATCTCAAGATAAACTAAGCATACACCCATTAAGAAGACATGGCATAGGAGCTATACATGGCAAGAACAACATCATAGCATACACGGATCAACTTCTAGCGACCTCGTGAAAATTGAATCTCACATAAACAGTCTGCCGAAACTTTTTCAAGCAAAAGTAGAGCACGAAAATGACATGCTAGACTACTCCATAAATACCAACAAAGGCATGGATGGATAGAGCACATCCATATGTCCAAAACACCCCTACTGATCATGCTCAAAAAGGGCATAGATCTCTCTGTAACAACATGAACATATGGCATAAAATTATCAGCAGGACAAGACTTGGTGAAATCACTAAGTTCTGAAAAACAACATCACCATCCCTACTTTGCATGCTTGTTCTAGTCAACACATAGCTCACAAAAATACATGGAAAGCACCCCTGGAAAGATGGCATGGCAATGTTCAACTCACATGTAGGACTCAAGTTCATAGGGTGCACACATAATTCATGGCAAAAACATGACAAAAGCTCGAACTGATAAGATTCTGAAACTAACGATCTGAAGCCTTCTTCCAACAGCATTTCGGGCATCAAGATGAGCTCAAATGCAAATGATGCAATGGAATGAAATGATTTACTCGTTGAGGCGAACAATTTGACATATTATCGCCCAAGAAGCCACGGTTGCGAGAGATGTGATGCGTTGAAAAAGCCGCGAATAATCACAGAAATAATACTTAGACGAATTTGGAGAAAAATCAGCCTAGGTCTGGAAGCTGGATCGAATCGGATCGGGCAGCCTACCACGGATGTGGCCCGGAGGAGAGTCGCCGGCGGTCCGACAGCCCAGTGGGCAACCAGCCGGGGCAGCTGAAGCGTGTGCAGCAACAGCGGGGCAGCGATGGCGCCAGTCGGGCCGAGGCGCCTGTGTGGCCAATCGTGGCCAGAATCATGAGACTGGCGAAAACGGAGCGAACTGAGGGCAGCTGCTTGGTAAGCGAACTCTTCGCGGCAGCAAACCGCAATGCCTGATTAGCTCGAGCCTTGTGGCCAACGTCATGCCGTCGGACATCGGCCTTGAAGGCGAGCTAAAGGTTTGCAAGTGAATTTGAGAGGGTCTTTAAATAGGCATAGAGGAGCTAGGAGAGTCCAAATGGGGTGTAGTTTTCGCCCACGATCGTGATCGAGCGACCGAGGGCATGGGTGACTTAGATGGGTTATTGGGCTGTTTTGGAGGGTGTTGGGCTGCAATTCAAAAGGCCTTCTGCGAGTCGCGGTTAACCGTTGGAGTACCAAGCGAACTCCAAATGACCCGAAACTTGACAGTGGTCTACGGTGCTATACAGGGCCACTTGGCAAGGCTCGGTCCATTCGAGAATGTTCAACACCCACACGGAAAAATGACAAGAGGGGTCTTGGGGAACATAGGAGTGTCGGATTGCAAAGCAGACTGACGGGAATATGTTGGAATCATGAGACGAACACGTATGCAAATGAGATGCACATGATGACATGATATGAGATGCATGGACAAAATGCAAACGAAAACAAAACCCAACCACGGAGGAATATCATAGCACATATCCGAAAATGGCAAGAGTTGGAGTTACAAATATGGAAAGATACATCAGGGGTGTTACAACACTCCACCACTACAAGAGGATCTGTCCGAGATCTAGGGTGAAAGAACTCGGATATTTGGAGCGGAGGTGATCCTCGCGCTCCAGTGGCTTCTCGGTTGAATGGTGTGACCACTTCACTTTTAGGAATTTGATTGACTTGTTGCGAGTCTTCGCTTTCGGTTTCTTCAAGAATAACAGCAGGGGTGCTCATGATAAGAAAAGATCTTCTTGGAGGTCAATTTCTTCAAAGTTGATAGTGCGCTCGAGGAATCTTGAAGCACTTGCGGTGTGACGCGTGAAACACATCGTGCGTTTGCAAAGTTGGATGGAAGCTCGGTTGATAAGCGAGATCGCCTCTTTTCGAATGATCTTGAAAGGACCCGTATCTAGGGGCAAGCTTCCTTTGATACGAAGCGGAGTACCTTTCATTGGAGAAGCGGAGTAGACATGGTCTCCGATTTCAAAAGCCACATCGATTGCTTGTCATCATAATAGCCCTACAGGCGCGATTGCGGCTTTGATTCTCACGAATGACTTTGCACATTTCTTGACCACGTGATCAAGTCGTTGCCAAAGTTGGCGTTCACTGTCTCGGACCAATTGAGAGAATGACCACTACGCCATATAAATTCGAATGGGGCCTTGCGAACTAAACAGAAGCTGTTGTTGTAGGAGAACTTCGGCATATGGAAGCACTCTTCCTTCATGCCAAAAGAAATGACACAAATACGAGCATATCTTCAAGGTTTGATTGACTCACTCGACTTGGCCACTTGTTTGAGGATGGAAAGCTGTCTTTGAAAGCGAATCTTTGGTGCCCATGGCCGAAAAGAATCGAGAACTTAGAAGTGAAGATGCTTCCACAGTGAAGAGATCAATTGTGGAATACCGTGCAAGGAGACAATTACGGAGGTGTATAGCTCTGCCAGTTGAGCTCTTGTGATAGATTCTTTGGCAGGAAGAAAATGAGCCACTTTAGTAAGCTTCAATGACAGATAGCATCATTTCCACGCTTGGACTTAGGAAATCGATCCCGAAGTCCATCTCGATATGATCAAACTTCCATTACGGAATAGCAAGAGGTTGGAGGAGACCAGCTGGTCTTTGGTGTTCTGCTTTCACATACTGCAGACATCACATTCATTCACGAATTGAGCAATTTCTCGCTTCATTCGAGTCCACCAATCTGTTGCTTGAGGTCATGGTACATCTTATTCGGGATGAATGGATAGGAGGGTGTGTGCCTCATTCATGATGACTTTTCTCGGATCGCCTTTAGGAACCTGTCTGATCCTCGAAGAAAAGTGTCTTTGTCATCAGCGATAGCACTTGTATTTAAATGCCCTTGTCAATACCACGTTTCACCTTCTTCACCATGGTATCAAGTTGAGCCTCGAATTTGATCTTCCAAAGTAGGAGAGACTATGAGGTTGGCAAGAAATCCTTGAGGAACAACTTTGAAAGAACATCACGGTGCCCCATGTTTGGTTTTGGTAATTGATGACAATCTCTATGGACTAATGGTTGCCTTGAGTTATATTTGAAGGGTTTGTCCATAGGCTTTTCTTGGAGTCCATTTGTTGGTTTCAAGGAGAGTTTGTGATGACCACGGTGCTATTAAGGAATTATCAAAGATTGGTCATGTCATATTATAGAATTGATCAAAGCGGGTAGGCTCGAGAAAAAACAAGACTGCAGATCCTCTCTAAGGCCACCTGGCCGATAGATCATACTTTTCTCATCGAGGAGCGTCTTGTTTAGCAACGAGCAAGTTTACGAAACTGTATGTTGTATTAGTACCTGACATGTTCCTTGCTTGAGATTGCGGAAGTCCTCACGCTTGCTCTCAACAACCTTTGTAGGAATATGGTGAGCTTTAAAGTCGGCAATCAGTCAAGTAATCACTCGACCACCTCTAGAATCCTTGTATTCTTTGGAACCAATCAGCTGCACGATCCTTGAGCTAAAAAGCGAACTTGCGTAGTCCTCGGGTCGACATTGCTGCATTCAAAATGCTTGTTGATATCCACGAGCCAATAAATGGCGTCGTGGCCTCGGCACGATAGCGAAAGACTTTGGCTGGTTTGCAAGGAACTGGTTGAGTGTGAGAAGCGTGGTGATGATAGAACTGCCCTTGACCTTGATTCCTTGGTTGCCTTGGCCTTGGTTCACGCTCTTGCATCAGCTGAATCAACAAGCTGGCGTTGGCGTTAGTGGTTGCCATCAAAGTTTGCCATGCCTCCGGGCGGAGGTGGAGGTGGAGGGTTTGCGACTCCCATCACTGCGTTCCGGATTACGGCGTTGGCGGAGCCATCTGAAGAGGTGACATCCGTTAGCATCTTGATGACAGATAGACAAGTTGAATCAGCGGATAGAAATTGCAACATATAGTCTTCACAATAAACATTGAACAGGGATGAGCAGAATGAATTCCAAAGTAAACATCCGTCCATTAAGGTGAGAAGCCACTTGATAAGAGATATTGATGAATGAAAATAAAAACAAGGTATGAATGGAACAAATATGTGGTAGGATTACCCAATCACAAACCAAATATCTGCGGAAGAAAATGCTAGAGCTACTTGAATCCCACCTATAAACTCCAAACTTTCGGTTATGCAATCAGTGTTGGGGATCAGGGAGCAATATATATATCTCACCCAAGCTAACAATCCCTACATCCATTTGTATCCATCCTTCAACACATAACCAAGAAACCGAATCGTGTACCTCAACCTTGAAAAGCATCCGTTATCTGAGTCATGGCAATACTCCGTACTCACCACGATCTTTGGTTAGCGGGTTATCTCACCAAGAGCGCATAAAAGATTTTCGATGTGGCGTACTAAACTCAGGTATTCGAACTGCAGCGATAAAATTATGACAACACCTCGGAGCTCAACTCCCGGGACACGCCACAACCCTAAATGTCGGGAGGCAACCAAGACAATGTTGTCATCATAAAACCATCGGAGCGATTCTAAGATACTCGCGTGATCCTAAAAAAAATTGTGAAATTTGAGAGAAGAGTCAAAACTCTCGTCGGGATACCTCACCGGAAGGTCGAAGGGACTGGGAGTAAAAAGAATTCCTAAACTCTCGATATATATAATCCTAAATGACTCAAAACATTTTCTAGACACAACTCGGCCACTAAAAGCGATCAAGCGGTGGGGGCTCCTAAGGTCGGGATGGCTCGATTACCAACTTATAGCGCCCTCGATGCGGCTATATCTCCCACGTGTGTCGAAGCACGACTTAGAGGCATAACCGTTGAAAGCAATGTAAGTGAGGTAATCTTCGCACAATCCATGTAATACATAAGGGAAAAGGTACATAGTTGGCTTCATTCGCCACTTCACACAATTACATGAATAAAGCATTACATCATCGAGATACAATCAAGGTCCGACTACGGAACCAAAATAAAAAGAATACCCCACATGCAACACAGATCGATCGCCCCAAGCTGGCTCCACTACTAATCGTCAGGAAAAAACATAGTATCGACCAAGGGCCTCATCATATTCCCCCATTTCGGTTGTGCCATCATTGGCATCACCGTACTGCATCTGTTTGGTAGAATCTGTGAGCCGCAGGGACTCAACAATCTCACACCAGCGGGATCAAGACTATTTAAGCAAGGAAAGCTGGTGTCAAAAGGAGGAGCTCTTTAGCAACTTAGCATATATGGTGGCTACTATACATAAAGAGGCGAGAAGAAGAAAGCAAAAGCGCGGTCGTGAAACTATAGCGATCAAGAAGTGATCGACTACTTCGTCAAGCATAACTCCAACATCGTGTTCACTTCCGGACTCCGCGAGAAGAGACCATCCGAGTTACATACGGTTGATGTATTTTAATTAAGGTCGACCGGGTTTTCTACGGACATTAACAAATTCCCATATGCCTCATAACATGAGCACGGCTTTGAAGATAATACCTGCGAGTGTCCCAACAAGCCCATAACAAGCTCTCACGGTCAGCGAAGGAATAAACCTTCACCCAAGACACTCCGATCAGACTCGGTATCCGGTACATCAAGACATTTCGACAATGGTAAAACTAAACCAGCAAAGCCGCCGATGTGCAAACCCGATAGGAGCTGCACATATCTCGTTCTCGGGGCACACCGGATGAGCAAGGCAGCGGGTTGGCATAGACCACAGTTGCCCGAGGCGCGGACATCGCTCAGTTGGACCAACACTCGAAGAACCTTGGGGGGCTAAAATAAAAGATGACCCTCGGGCTGCGAAAACCCAAGGAAAAAAGGGTATAGGTGGCAAATGGTAAAACCAAGGTTGGGCCTTCTTTGGAGGAGTTTATTCAAAGCGAACTGTCAGGGGTCCCATAAATCACCCGACCAGTGTAAGGAGCATAAAATCAAGGAACATAACACGGTATGGCGGAAACTAGGGTGGCAAAGTGGAACAAAACACGGGCATAAAGGAGCCTTCCACCCTTTACCAAGTGTATAGATGCATTAATTAAAACAATAGATATTGTGATATCCCAAAATATCCGTGTTCGACAAGGAACAAACTTCATCTTCTGCAACTAACAGCGCTATAAGAGGTGAGCAAAGCGGTAACATAGCCAAACAACGGTTTGCTAGGACATGGATGGTTAGAGGTTGACATGGCAATATGGGTGGCATGATATAGCAAGTGGTAGGTATCGCAGCATAGGCATAGCAAAAGAAGCGAGCATCTAGCAAGCAAAGATAGAAGTGATATCGAAGGTATGGTCATCTTGCTGTAAGGTTCTCGAGTTGTCGAAGGCTTGATCCTCGTGGCGTTCTCAACAGGCTCCTCGTTCACGTACTCGTCTCCGGCTCTACCCAAAGCAAGAACACAAACAGCGGAACCACAATCAAACAAGGAACAATGCACAAGCAATATGATGCAAAAATGACATGCGATCGCGAGATGTTATATGCAATGCATATGTATGCTCGGAAGGAAAATGATGAACATCAACTTGCAAACCAAGTATGCGCTGGAAAGATGGAGTGATTTGGTTGAAATCGATATAAAGATCACGGAATCGGATGCACGGTTTGCAAATGACAAACAAAACAAGAATGGCGCAAATCTGCGTTTAACAGCCGATGCTACTTAGCGCAACACGAAACTATGCTACAGCACCCCAACATAAAAACAAAGCATATGGCAGCGAACTACAGGAGATGCTTAACAAAAGAGAACACTGAGCTACGGCTAAATCACATCATAACATGTTCAAACAAGCATGGAGAAAGTGCTCAAAATATCAGGTTCACAGACTTAGTGAAAATACTAATATGCAGGAATTAACAGGAAAGGCATGTTTAGAGCAAGCAAACAACATGCTACAGGAACTTATAATAGCAAAGCAAGGCATGACATGATTCTACTCAAAGCATATTTCAATAGTCCTTACTGACCATAAGCCAAAAAGGACCTTAAATGATGGCACCCATGTAAACATTGCAAGTTTTATTACAGATTTCAGACTTAGTGAAATATCAGGACATGGCAAAAACAGATTCAACATGGCATGTTCGTGAGCTCGATGCACTCACTACAGAGCATCTCAAGATAAACTAAGCATACACCCATTAAGAAGACATGGCATAGGAGCTATACATGGCAAGAACAACATCATAGCATACGGATCAACTTCTGACCTCGTGAAAATTGAATCTCATGCAAAACAGTCTGCCAGGAAACTTTTTCAAGCAAAAGTAGAGCACGAAAATGACATGCTAGACTACTCCATAAATACCAACAAAGGCATGGATGGATAGAGCACATCCATATGTCCAAAACACCCTACTGATCATGCTCAAAAAGGCATAGATCTCTCTGTAACAACATGAACATATGGCATAAAATTATCAGCAGGACAAGACTTGGGTGAAATCACTAAGTTCCTGAAATCAACAACATCATCATCCCTACTTTGCATGCTTGTTCTAGTCAACACATAGCTCACAAAAATACATGGAAAACACCCTGGAAAGATGGCATGGCAATGTTCAACTCACATGTAGGACTCAAGTTCATAGGGTGCACACATAATTCATGGCAAAAATGACAAAGAGCTCGAACTGATAAGATTCTGAAACTAACGATCTGAAGCCTTCTTCCAACAGCATTTCGGGCATCAAGATGAGCTCAAATGCAAATGATGCAATAGAGATGAAATGATGTACTTTCGTCGCGAACAATTTGACATATCGCCCAAAAGCAGACCACGGTTGCAGAGATGTGATGCGTTGAAAAGCCACGAAATAATCACAGAAATAATACTTAGACAGATTTGGAGGAAAAAAATCAACCTAGGTCTGGAGGCGGATCGGATCGGATCGGCGCTACGAGATGCTGGCCGGAGGAAGTCGCCGGCGGTCAGCGGCAGGTGGGCAACGGCGGGGCAGCGGGCGTAAGGCAACAGCGAGCAGCGATGGCAGCCTTGGCGCCGGTCAGGCGAAGCGGCAGGCGGAAGCGCCAGCAGCGGCGGCGGCGCCCAGGCGAAGGCGGCAGTCGGCGTGGCAATCGCGGGAGCGAAGCGGCGGAAAGCGGCCGGGCATGAGGGCAGCTACGGGCGAGGGAGCCTCTTCTTGACGGCTTGGAGCCATGTGCCAGCCCGTGATTGGCTGTGCTTGGCCAGTGAGCCCGGCGTCCGAACGTGTCCGCCTTGAGGGAGAAGGAGGCGGAGTAGCTAGGGTTTGCCGTGAATTCGGGGAGGTCTTTAAATAGGCATAGAGGAGCTAGGAGAGTCCAAATGGGGTGTAGTTTTCGCCCTGATGATCGAGCGACCGAGGCATGGAGGTGACTTAGATGGGTTATTGGGCTGTTTTGGAGGGTGTTGGGCTGCAATTCAAAAGAGGCCTTCTTGGAGTGCGGTTAACCGTTGGAGTATAAGCGAACTCAAATGACCCGAAACTTGACAGTGGTCTACGGTGCTATACCAGGGCCACTTGGCAGGCTCAGTCCATTCGAGAATGTTCAACACCCGCGGAAAAAAAACAAGAGAAGTG
>JAHHZJ010001654.1:0-62562 GCA_021437245.1 Aegilops speltoides
GGGGTTCCCCCCTCAACCCTAGGCGCAAGGGCCGAGGAGGGTGCGCCAAGCCCACCGAGGGGCTGGCCACCTCCCCCACGCAGCCAGTGCCCCCAGGAAGTGGCCCCTCCGGTGGCCCGGTGTACAGTATGCCCCGAAACTTTCGGTGTCCTTTTAACAACTTCCCATATATAAATCTTTACCTCCGGACCCTTAGGAACTCCTCGTGACGTCAGGGATCTCATCCGGGACTCGAACAACATTAGTAGTCACATATTTGACTTCCTACTAACCCTAAGCGTCACCGAACCTTAAGTGTGTAGACCCTACGGGTTCGGGAGACATCTGAGACATGACCGAGGCGACTCTTGGGCAATAACCAACAGCGAGTATGGATACCCATGTTGGCTCCCACATGCTCCTCGATGATTTCATCGGTTGAACCACGATGTCGAGGATTCGATCAAACCACATATGCAATTCCCTTTGTCAATCGATGCGTTACTTGCTCGAGACTTCGATCGTCGGTATCCCAATACCTTGTTCGGTCTCGTTACCGGCAAGTCACTTTACTCGTCTCAGTAATGCATGATCCGTGGCCATCACCTTGGTCAACTTGAGCTCATTATGATGATGCATTACCGAGTGGGCGGAGATACCTCTCCGTCATACGGAGTGACAAATCGATCTCGATCCGTGTCGATCCAGCAGATACTTTCGGAGATACGTAATGCACCTTTATAGTCACCCGATTACGTTGTGACGTTTGATACACCAAAGGCACTCCTATGGTAACCGGAGTTACATGATCTCATGGTCGAAGGAAGAGATACTTGACATTGGCCAAGCTACTAGCAAGCGAACTATCGCGATCTTTTATGCTATGCTTAGGATTGGGTCTTGTCCATCACATCATTCTCCTAATGATGTGATCCGTTATCAACGACATCCAATGTCCATAGTCGAGGAAACCATGACTATCTATTGATCTGTGGGCTAGTCGACTAGAGGCTCACTAGGGACATATTGGGGTCTAAGTGTTCACACGTGTATTACGATTTCCGGATAATCTGAGTTATAGCATGAACAAAGACAATTATCATGAACATTGAAATATAATAATACTTTTATTATTGCCTCTAGGGCATATTTCCATGATCTCCCACTTGCACTAGAGTCACCAATCTAGTTACATTGTGATGAATCGAACACCCATAGAGTTACGGTGTTGATCATGTTTTGCCTGTGAGGAGAGGTTTAGTCAGCGGATCTGCGACATTCGGATCCGTGTGCACTTTGCAAATATCTATGTCTCCATCTTGAACATTTTCGTGGATGGAGTTGAAACAACGCTTGATGTGCTGGTCTTCTTGTGAAACCTGGGCTCCTTGGCAAGAGCAATAGCTCGGTGTTGTCCACGAGAAGAGTTTGATCGGCCCCGACGCATTGGGTATGACTCCTAGGTTGGTGATGAACTCCTTCACCCAAATCGCTTCATCGCTGCCTCGAGGCTGCCATGTACTCCGCTTCACATGTAGATCCCATACGGCCTTCGCTTGCGTTGCTACCAGCTCCTTTGCTCCACCATTCAACATATACACGTATCCGGTTTGTGACTTAGAGTCATCGGATCTGAGTCGAAGCTAGTGTCGGCGTAACCCTTCTGACGAGCTCTTCGTCTCCTCCATAAGCGAGAAACATGTCCTTTGTCCTTTTCGGTGCCGGGATATTCTTGACCGCTGTCCGGTGTTCCTTGCGGGATTACTTTGGTATCTTGCAGCCAAACTTACGGCAAGGTTTACATCAGTGCAGGTACCTGACATGGCATACATAATAGATCCTATGGCTGAAGCATAGGGATGACACTCATCTCTTCTTTATCTTTTGCCGTGGTGGGTGGTGAGCGAGCTCAATCTCACACCTTGTAACATAGGCAGAACCCTTCTTGGACTGATCCATTTGAACCTCTTCAAAATCTTATCAAGGTATGTGCTTTGTGAAAGACCTATGAGGCGTCTCGATCTATCTCTATAGATCTTGATGCCTAATATATAACAACTTCTCCAAGGTCCTTCATTGAAAAGCACTTATTCAAGTAGGCCTTAATGTTGTCGAAGTTTTGTATCATTTCCCATCAATAGTATGTCATCTACATATAATAGGAGAAATGCTCTGAGCTCCCTCACTTTCTTATAGCTTGAGGCTTCTCCATAAGTGCGCATAAACTAACGCTTTGATCATCTCATCAAGCGAATGTTCTAACTCGAGATGCTTGCACAGTCCATAAATGGATCGCTGGAGCTTGCATACTTTGTTAGCATCGAGGATCGACAAAACCTTCCGCTGCATCATATACAGCTCTTCCTTAAGATGTCCGTTAAGGAATGCCGTTTTAACGTCCATCGCCATATCTCATAATCATAGTATCGGCAATTGCTAACATGATTGGACGGACTTTAGCTTCGCTACGGGAGAGAATGTCTCGTCGTAGTCAATCCCTTGAACTTGTCGATAACCCTTAGCGACAAGTCGAGCCTTATAGATGGTAATATTACCATCGCGTCCGTCTTCTTCTTAAAATCCATTTATTTTCTATCGCTCGCCGATCATCGAACAAATCTGTCAAAGTCCATACTTTGTTTTCATACATGGATTCTATCTCGGTTTCATGGCTTCAAGCCATTTGTTGGAATCTGGGCCGCCATTGCTTCTTCATAGTTCGAAGGTTCATTGTTGTCTAACAACATGATTTCCATGATAGGTTGCCGTACCACTGCAGTGCGGAGCGTGTCCTCGTGGACCTTCGAGGTTGATAACAACTTGATCTGAAGTACCTTGATCATCATCATTGTTTTCCTCTTGGTTGGCGTGGGCATCACGAGAGCGGTTTCTGCGCTGCACCACTTTCCCGTTCGAGAGGTAGTACTTCATCGAGTTCTACTTTCCTCCACTTACTTCTTTCGAGAGAAACTCTTTTCGAAAGCATCCGTTCTTGGCAACAAAGATCTTGCCTTCGGATCTTAAGTAGAAGGTATACCCGACAGTTTCCTTAGGGTATCCTATGAATACACATTTTCCGACTTGGGTTCGAGCTTTTCAGGTTGAAGTTTCTTGACATAAGCATCGCATCCCCAAACTTTTAGAAGCGACAGCTTAGGTTTCTTCCCAAACCATAATTCATACGGTGTCGTCTCAGCGGTTTAGGCGGTGCCCTATTTAAAGTGAATGTAGTTGTCTCTAGGCGTATCCCCAAAATGATAGCGGTAAATCGGTAAGAGACATCATAGACGCACCATATCCAATAGAGTGCGATTCTGACGTTCGGACACACCGTTTATTTGAGGTGTTCGGTAGCGCGTGAGTTGTGAAACTATTCCACATTTCCTTAAGTGTGTACCAAATTCGTGACTTAAGTATTCTCCTCCACGATCGATCGTAAGAATTTTATCTTTCGGTCACGTTGATTCTCTACCTCACTCTGAAATTCCTTGAACTTTTCAAAGGTCTCGGACTTGTGTTTCATTAAGTAGACATACCCATATCTACTCAAGTCATCGGTGAGAGTGAGAACATAACGATATCCTCCATGAGCCTCAACGCTCATTGGACCGCACACATCGGTATGTATGATTTCCAACAAGTTGGTTGCTCGCTCCATTGTTCAGGAGAAGCGGAGTCTTGGTCATTTTGCCCAAGAGGCATGGTTAGCATGTGTCAAAGCGATTCATAATCAAGAGACTCTAAAAGTCCATCAGCATGGAGCTTCTTCATGCGCTTGACACCAATGTGACCAAAGGCGGCGATTGCCACAAGTATGTGGGACTATCGTTATCAACTTTACATCTTTTGGCATCCACACTATGCACATGTGTAATATTACGCTCGAGATTCATTAAGAATAAACCATTGACCATCGGAACATGACCATAAAACATATCTCTCATATAAATCGAACAACCATTATTCTCGGACTTAAATGAGTAGCCATCTCGTATTAAGCGAGATCCGGATACAATGTTCATGCTCAAACATGGCACTAAATAACAATTATTAAGGTTCAAAACTAATCCCGTGGGTAAATGTAGAGGCAGCGTGCGGCGGCGATCACATCGACTGGAACCATTCGGCAGCGCGTCGTCACCTCGTCGCCGCCGGTCTCCGTTTATTCCGCAGCTCTGCTGTGAGTTACAAATATGAACAACGGCACCGGTATCAAATACCGGGGAGTTACTACGAGTCTTGGTAAGGTACACATCAATTACATGTATATCAAATATACCTTTGGTGTTGCCGGCCTTCTTATCCGCTAAGTATTTGGGGCAGTTCCGCTTCAAGTGACCCTTCCCTTGCAATAAAAGCACTCGAGTCTCGGGCTTGGGTCCATTCTTTGACTTCTTCAACGAGCTTCGAGGGCGGCAACATCCTTGCCGTCCTTCTTGAAGTTCTTCTTACCCTTGCCCTTCTTGAACTTAGTGGTCTTATTGACCATCAACACTTGATGTTCCTTTTTGATTTCAGCCTCTGCTGACTTGACATCGAGAACACTTCAGAATGGTCTTTACCATCCCACGCATGTTGTAGTTCATCACAAAGCTCTTGTAGCTTGGTGGGAGCGGCGGAGGATTCTGTCGATGACCGCCTCATCAGGGAGGTTTATGTTCATTTGGGTCATACGATTGTACAACCTGGACATCTTGAGGATGTGCTCCTGACAGAACTGTTTTCCTCCATCTTACAAGCTGTAGAACATCGGAGACATCAAAATCTCGACCGGGCATGAGCTTGGAAAACTAGTTTCAGCTCTTGAACATCTCATATGCTCCGTGGTGCTCAAAAGCGCTTTTGGAGCCCGGTTCTAAGCGTAAAGCATGCCGCCTTGAGCGAGGGAGTAATCATCAAGCACGAGCTTGCCAAGCGTTCATAACGTCTTGGTTCTGCGACGGAGGCGTCACCTAGCGGTCCTTCTAGGACATATTGCTTCTGGCAGCTATGAGGATGATCCTCGGGTTCGGACCCGATCCGTATAGTTGCTGCCATCATCTTTCAGCTTGGTTTTCTCTAGGAACAGCGTTGAAGTTCATGTTGACATTAGCGTTGGCCATTGATCTACAAGACATATTTGCAAAGGTTTTAGACTAAGTTCATGATAATAAAGTTCTAATCAAATTATGAACTCCCACTTAGATTAGACATCCTCTAGTCATCTAAGTGTTACACGATCCAGTCGACTAGCCCGTGTCCGATCATCACGTGAGACGGACTAGTCATCGTCGGTGAACATCTTCATGTTGATCGTATCTTCCATACGACTCGTGTTCGACCTTCGGTCTCCGTGTTCGAGGCCATGTCGCACATGCTAGGCTCGTCAAGTTAACCCTAAGTGTTTTTATTTGTGTAAACTGTCTTACACCGTTGTATGTGAGCGTAAGAATCCATCACACCCGATCATCACGTGGTGCTTAGAAGCGACGAACTGTAGCAGCGGTGCACAGTTAGGGGAGAACACTTCTTGAAATTTTGTAAGGGATCATCTTATTTACTACCGTCGTCCTAAGTAAACAAGATGCATAAACATAATAAACATCACATGCAATTATATAGTTGTGACATGATATGGCCAATATCATAAAGCTCCATTGATCTCCATCTTCGGGCTCCATGATCATCTTGTCACCGGCTTGACACCATGATCTCCATCATCATGATCTCCATCATCGTGTCTTCATGAAGTTGTCACGCCAACGACTACTTCTACTTCTATGACTAATGTTTAGCAATAAAGTAAAGTAGTTTACATGGCGTTCTTCAATGACACGCAGGTCATACAAAAAATAAAGACAACTCCTATGGCTCCTGCCGGTTGTCATACTCATCAACATGCAAGTCGTGAATCCTATTACAAGAACATGATCTCATACATCACAATTCATCATTCATCACAACTTCGGCCATATCACATCACATGATCAATCGCTGCAAAAACAAGTTAGGCGTCCTCTAATTGTTGTTGCATCTTTACGTGGCTGCGATTGGGTTCTAGCAAACGTTTTCTTACCTCTGAATCACCACAACGTGATTTTTTGTCAACTTCTATTTACCCTTCATAAGGGCCCTGTTCATCGAATTCGCTCCAACTAAAGTGGGAGAGACAGACACCCGCCAGCCACCTTATGCAACTAGTGCATGTTAGTCGGTGGAACCGGTCTCACGTAAGTGTGCGTGTAAGGTTGGTCGGGCGCTTCATCCCACAATACCGTTGAGCAAGAAAAGACTAGTAGAGGCAAGTAAGATGACAAGATCAACGCCCACAACAAATTGTGTTCTACTCGTGCATTAGAGAACTACGCATAGACCTAGCTCATGATGCCCTTTGTTGGGGAGCGTTGCGAGAAAATTAAAATTTTCCTACGGTTTCACCAAGATCCATCTATGAGTTCATCTAAGCAACGAGTATTGGGAGAGAGTTTGCATCTACATACCACTTGTAGATCGCGTGCGGAAGCTTGCAAGGTGATGATGGAGTCGTACTCGGCGCGATTCAGATCACCGATGTCCAAGTGCTGAGCGGACAGCACCTCCGCGTTCAACACACGTCACGGGACGAGTGGCGTCTCCTCCATCTTGATCCAGCAAGGAGGAAGGAGAGGTTGAGAAGACAGCTCCACGGCGGCAGACTGACGGCGTGGTGATGGTGGGAAGCGAGACTCCGGCAGGGCTTCGCCAAGCGCTTGCGGAGGAGGAGAGGTGTTGGGAGGGAGGGCTGCGCCTTGGCTTGGTGCGGCTGCCTCCCTCACCTCTTATTAATAGGGGAAGGAGAGAGGGGCGGCCCTCTAGATCCCATCTAGAGGCGGCGACTGGGGAGGGGACTTGCCCCCAAGCAGGCGCCCCTCTAGGGTTCCCCCCTCAACCCTAGGCGCAAGGGCCGGGGGGGGGTGCGCCAAGCCCAGCACAGGCTGGCCACCTCCCACGCAGCCCAAGTGGCCCCCGGGAGGTGGCCCCCCAGTGGACCCGGAACCTTCCGGTGGCCCCATACAATCTGGTATGCCCCGAAACTTTCCGGTGTCCTTTTAACAACTTCCCATATATAAATCTTTACCTTGGACCTTCCGGAACTCCTCGTGACGTCAGGGATCTCATCAGGGAATCGAACAACATTCGGTAGTCACATACTTGACTTCCTACTAACCCTAGCGTCACAGAACCTTAAGTGTGTAGACCCTCACGGGTTCGGGAGACATCTGAGACATGACCGAGACGACTCTCGGGCAATAACCAACAGCGGGTGCGGATACCCATGTTGGCTCCCACATGCTCCTCGATGATTTCATCGGTTGAACCACGATGTCGAGGATTCGATCAAACCCTGTATGCAATTCCTTTGTCAATCGATGCGTTACTTGCCCGAGACTCGATCGTCGGTATCCCAATACCTTGTTCGGTCTCGTTGCATCGCAAGTCACTTTACTCAAATACCGTAATGCATGATCCGTGGCCAACACCTTGGTCAACTTGAGCTCATTATGATGATGCATTACCGAGTGGGCCCAGAGATACCTCTCCGTCATACGGAGTGACAAATCAGATCTCGATCCGTGTCAACCAATGAGATACTTTCGGTGATACCTGTAATGCACCGTTATAGTCACCCGATTCGTTGTGACGTTTGATACACCAAAGGCACTCCTACGGTAACGGGAGTTACATGATCTCATGGTCGAAGGAAGAGATACTTGACATTGGCCAAGCTACTAGCAAACGAACTATGCGATCTTTTATGCTATGCTTAGGATTGGGTCTTGTCCATCACATCATTCTCCTAATGATGTGATCCCGTTATCAACGACATCCAATGTCCATAGTCAGGAAACCATGACTATCTATTGATCACAACGGGCTAGTCAACTAGAGGCTCACTAGGGACATATTGGGGTCTAAGTGTTTACACGTGTATTACGATTTCCGGATAATACAGTTATAGCATGAACAAAAGACAATTATCATGAACATTGAAATATAATAATACTTTTATTATTGCCTCTAGGGCATATTTCCAACACGAATATAGTCGTCCAATATATCGATCTTTACGCTCGACCATTTCGAGACTCCTTGTCATGTCCCCGATCTCATCCGGGACTCCGACCTCCTTCGGTACATCAAAACTCATAAACTCATAATATAACTGTCATCGAAACCTTAAGCGTGCGGACCCTACGGTTCGAGAACAATGTAGACATGACCGAGACAAGTCTCCGGTCAATAACCAATAGCGGAACCTGGATGCTCATATTGGTTCCTACATATTCTACGAAGATCTTTATCGGTCAGACCGCATAACAACATACGTTGTTCCCTTTGTCATCGGTATGTTACTTGCCCTAGATTCGATCGTCGGTATCCAATACCTAGTTCAATCTCGTTACCGGCAAGTCTCTTTACTCGTTCCGTAATACATCATCTCACAACTAACTCATTAATTGCATTGCTTGCAAGGCTTATGTGATGTGCATTACCGAGAGGGCCCAGAGATGCCTCTCCGACATTCGGAGTGACAAATCCTAATCTTGAAATACGCTAACCCAACAAGTACCTTCGGAGACACCTGTAGAGCACCTTTATAATCACCCAGTTACGTTGTGATGTTTGGTAGCACACAAAGTGTTCCTCCGGTAAACGGGAGTTGCATAATCTCATAGTCATAGGAACATGTATAAGTCATGAAGAAAGCAATAGCAACATACTAAACGATCGGGTGCTAAGCTAACTGAATGGTTCATGTCAATCACATCATTCTCCTAATGATGTGATCCCGTTAATCAAATGACAACTCGTGTCTATGGCTAGGAAACATAACCATCTTCGATTAACAAGCTAGTCAAGTAGAGGCATAGTAGTGACACTCTGCTTGTCTATGTATTCACACATGTATCATGTTTCCGGTTAATACAATTCTAGCATGAATAATAAACATTTATCATGATATAAGGAAATAAATAGTAACTTTATTATTGCCTCTAGGGCATATTTCCTTCAGTCTCCCACTTGCACTAGAGTCAATAATCTAGATTACATAGTAATGATTCTAACACCCATGGAGTCTTGGTGCTGATCATGTTTGGCTCGTGAGAGAGGCTTAGTCAACGGATCTGCAACATTCAGATCCGTATGTATTTTGCAAATCTCTATGTCTCCCACTTGGACTTGGTCCCGAATGGAATTGAAGCGTCTCTTGATGTGCTTGGTCCTCTTGTGAAATCTGGATTCCTTTGCCAAGGCAATTGCACCAGTTTTGTCACAGAAGATCTTCATTGGTCCCGATGCACTAGGTATGACACCTAGATCGGAAATGAACTCCTTCATCCAGACTCCTTCATTTGCTGCTTCCGAAGCAGCTATGTACTCCGCTTCACATGTAGATCCCGCCACGACGCTTTGTTTAGAACTGCACCAACTTACAGCTCCACCGTTTAATAAAAATCGTATCCGGTTTGCGATTTAGAATCGTCCGGATCGAGTGTCAAATCTTGCATAGGCGTAACCATTTATGACTAGCTCTTTGTCACCTCCATATCGAGAAACATATCCTTAGTCCTTTTCGGTATTTGGGATGTTCTTGACCGCTGTCGATGATCCACTCTGGATTACTTTGGTACCTTCTGCCAAGCTTATTGCTAAGCATCAAATCAGTCTGGTACACAACATTGCATACATGATAGAGCCTATGGCTGAAGCATAGGGAACATTTTCATTTTCTCTCTATCTTCTGCTTGTGGTCGGGCATTGAGTTTGACTCAACTTCACACCTTGTAGCACGGGCAAGAACCCTTTCTTTGCACGATCCATTTGAACTTTTCAAAATTTTGTCAAGGTATGTGCTTTGTGAAAGTCCTATTAAGCGTCTTGATCTATCTCTATAGATCTTGATGCCCAATATGTAAGCAGCTTCACGAGGTCTTTCATTGAAAAACTTTTATTCAAGTATCCTTTATGCTATCCAGAAATTCTATATCATTTCCAATTAATAATATGTCATCTACATATAAAATTAGAAATGCTACACAGCTCCCACTCACTTTCTTGTAAATACAGGCTTCTCCAAAAGTCTGTATAAAACCATATGCTTTGATCACACTATCAAAGCGTTTATTCCAACTCCGAGATGCTTGCACCGGTCCATAAATGGAACGCTGGAGCTTGCACACTTTGTTAGCACCTTTTGGATCAACAAAACCTTCTGGTTGCATCATATACAACTCTTCTTCCAGGAATTCATTCAGGAATGCAGTTTTGACATCCATTTGCCAACTTTCATAATCATAAAATGCAGTAATTGCTAACATGATTCGGACAGACTTAAGCATCGCTACGGGTGAGAAAGTCTCATCGTAGTCAACCCCTTGAACTTGTCGAAAACCTTTTGCAACAAGTCGAGCTTTATAGACAGTTACATTACCATCAGCGTCAGTCTTCTTCTTAAAGATCCATGTATTCTCAATGGCTTGCCGATCATCGGGCAAGTCAACCAAAGTCCACACTTTATTTTCATACATGGATCCCATCTCAGATTTCATGGCTTCTAGCCATTTTGTGGAATCTGGGCTCATCATCGCTTCCTCATAGTTCGTAGGTTCATCATGGTCAAGTAACATGACTTCCGAATAGGATTACCGTACCACTCAGTGCGGATCTTACTCTAGTAGACCTCACGAGGTTCAATAGAAACATAATCTGAAGTTTCATGATCATTATCATTAGCTTCCTCACTAATTGGTGTAGTTGTCACGAGAACCGGTTCTTGTGATGAACTACTTTCAATAAGGGAGTAGATACATTATCTCATCAAGTTCTACTTTCCTCCCACTCACTTCTTTCGAGAGAAACTCCTTCTCTAGAAAGGATCCATTCTTAACAACGAATGTCTTGCCTTGGATCTGTGATAGAAGGTGTACCCTTGATCTCTTTTGGGTATCCTATGAAGACACATTTCTCCAATTTGGGTTCGAGCTTATCTGGTTGAAGTTTCTTCACATAAGCATCGCAGCCCCAAACTTTGAGAAACGACAACTTTGGTTTCTTGCCAAACCACAGTTCATAAGGCGTCGTCTCAATGGATTTTGATGGTGCCCTATTTAACGTGAATGCGGCCGTCTCTAAAGCATAACCCCAAAACGATAGCGGTAAATCAGTAAGAGACACCATAGATCGCACCATATCTAGTAAAGTACGATTACGACGTTCGGACACACCATTTCGTTGTGGTGTTCCAGGTGGCGTGAGTTGCGAAACTATTCCACATTGTTTCAAGTGTAGACCAAACTCGTAACTCAAATATTCTCCTCCATGATTAGATCTTAGAAATTTTATTTTCTTGTTACAATGATTTTCCACTTCACTCTGAAATTCTTTGAACTTTTCAAATGTTTCAGACTTGTGTTTCATTAAGTAGATATACCCATATCTGCTCAAATCATCTGTGAAGGTGAGAAAATAACGATACCCGCCGCGAGCTTCAACATTCATTGGACCACAAACATCAGTATGTATGATTTCCAACAAATTAGTTGCTCGCTCCATAGTTCCGGAGAACGGCGTTTTAGTCATCTTGCCCATAAGGCACGGTTCGCAAGTACCAAGTGATTCATAATCAAGTGATTCCAAAAGTCCATCAGTATGGAGTTTCTTCATGCGCTTTACACCAATATGGCCCAAACGGCAGTGCCACAGATAAGTTGCACTATCATTATCAACTCTGCATCTTTTGGTTTCAACACTATGAATATGTGTATCACTACAATCGAGATTCAATAAAAATAGACCACTCTTCAAGGGTGCATGACCATAAAAGATATTACTCATATAAATAGAACAACCATTATTCTCTGATTTAAATGAATAACCGTCTCGCATCAAACAAGATCCAGATATAATGTTCATGCTCAACGCGGCACCAAATAACAATTATTCAGGTCTAAAATTAATCCGAAGGTAGATGTAGAGGTAGCGTGCCGACCGCGATCACATCGACTTTGGAACCGCTTTCCCACGCGCATCGTCACCTCGTCCTTGGCGATCTTTCGCTTATTCCGTAGTCCTGCTTTGAGTTCCAAATATTAGCAACAGAACCGATATCAAATACCCAGGTGCTACTGCGAGCTCTAGTTAGGTACACATCAATAACATGTATATCACATATACTTTTGTTCACTTTGCCATCCTTCTTATCCGCCAAATACTTGGGGCAGTTCCGCTTCCAGTGACCAGTCTGCTTGCAGTAGAAGCACTCAATTTCAGGCTTAGGTCCAGACTTGGGTTTCTTCTCTTGAGCAGCAACTTGCTTGCTGTTCTTCTTGAAGTTCCCTTCTTCTTCCCTTTGCCCTTTTTCTTGAAACTAGTGGTCTTGTTGACCATCAACACTTGATGCTCCTTCTTGATTTCTACCTCCGCAGCTTTTAGCATTGCGAAGAGCTCGGGAATAGTCTTGTTCATCCCTTGCATATTATAGTTCATCACAAAGCTCTTGTAGCTTGGTGGCAGTGATTGGAGAATTCTATCAATGACGCTATCATCCGGAAGATTAACTCCCAGTTGAATCAAGTGATTATTATACCCAGACATTTTGAGTATATGTTCACTGACAGAACTATTCTCCTCCATCTTTCAGCTGTAGAACTTATTGGAGACTTCATATCTCTCAATCCGGGCATTTGCTTGAAATATTAACTTCAACTCCTGGAACATCTCATATGCTCCATGACGTTCAAAACGTCGTTGAAGGCCCGGTTCTAAGCCGTAAAGCAAGGCACACTGAACTATATAGTAGTCATCAGCTTTGCTCTGCCAGACGTTCTTAACGTTGTCAGTTGCATCAGCAGCAGGCCTGGCACCCAGGGGTGCTTCCAGGACATAACTTTTCTGTGCAGCAATGAGGATAATCCTCAGGTTACGGACCCAGTCCGTGTAATTGCTACCATCATCTTTCAACTTTGCTTTCTCAAGGGACGCATTAAAATTCAACGGAACAACAGCACGAGCCATCTATCTACAAACAAACATAGGCAGGCAAAATACTATTAGGTACTAAGTTCATGATAAATTTAAGTTCAATTAATCATATTACTTAAGAACTCCCACTTAGATAGACATCTCTCTAGTCATCTAAGTGATCACGTGATCCAAATCAACTAAACCATAACTGATCATCACGTGAGATGGAGTAGTTTTCAATGGTGAACATCACTATGTTGATCATATCTACTATATGATTCACGTTCGACCTTTCGGTCTCCGTGTTTCGAGGCCATATCTGCATATGCTAGGCTCGTCAAGTTTAACCTGAGTATTCCGCGTGTGCAAAACTGGCTTGCACCCGTTGTAGATGGACGTAGAGCTTATCACACCCGACCATCACGTGGTGTCTGGGCACGACGAACTTTGGCAACGGTGCATACTCAGGGAGAACACTTCTTGATAATTTTAGTGAGAGGTCATCTTAAAATGCTACCGTCAATCAAAGCAAGATAAGATGGATAAAGGATAAACATCACATGCAATCAATATAAGTGATATGATATGGCCATCATCATCTTGTGCTTGTGATCTCCATCTCCGAAGCACCGTCGTGATCACCATCGTCACCGGCGCGACACCTTGATCTCCATCGTAGCATCGTTGTCATTTCGCCATCTATTGCTTCTCGACTATCGCTACCGCTTAGTGATAAAGTAAAGCAATTACTGAGCGTTGCATTTCATACAATAAAGCGACAACCATATGGCTCCTGCCGATTGCCGATAACCGGTTACAAAAATGATCATCTCATACAATAAAATATAGCATCATGTCTTGGCCATATCACATCACAACATGCCTGCAAAAACAAGTTAGGCGTCCTCTACTTTGTTGTTGCAAGTTTTACGTGGCTGCTACGGGCTGAGCAAGAACCGTTCTTACCTCGCATCAAAACCACAGCGATAGTTTGTCAAGTTGGTGCTGTTTTAACCTTCGCAAGGACCGGGCATAGCCACACTCGATTCAGCTAAAGTGAGAGAGACAGACACCGCCAACCACCTTTAAGCACGAAAGTGCTCGTAGCAGTGAAACCAGTCTCGCATAAGCGTGACGCGTAATATCGGTCCGGCCACTTCATCTCACAATACCGCCGAACCAAAGTATGACATCTTTGGTAGCAGTATGACTTGTATCGCCCACAACTAACTTGTGTTCTACTCGTGCATATAACATCAGCGCATAAAACCTAGGCTCGGATGCCCTGTAGGGGAGCGTAGTAATTTCAAAAATTTCCCTCGCACACACAAGATCATGGTGATGCATAGCAACGAGAGGGGAGAGGGTTGTCTCGTACCCTTGTAGACCGAAGCGAAGCGTTGACGCAGCGTAGAGGAAGTAGTCATCGTCTTCCCGGTCCAACCGATCCAAGCACCGTTACTCGGCACCTCGAGTTCTTGACACACGTCAGCTCGATGGCGCACCCGGGCTCCGATCCAGCAAAGCTTGGGAGGAGTTCCGTCGAGACGACGACATGGTGGCGATCTTGATGTTCAACCGTCGCGAGGCTTCACCTAAGCACCGCTACAATATGACCGAGATGTAATATCGTGGAGGGGCACCGCACACGGCTAAAGAGCGATCACGAAGATCAACTTGTGTGTCTATGGGGTGCCCCCTGCCTTGTATATAAAGGAGTGGAGGAGGGGCGGCCCTCTCTATGGCGTGCCCTTGGGGAGTCCTACTCCCAGGGAGTAGGATTCCCCCTTTCCTAGTCAACTAGGAATCCTTCCAAGTATTAGGAGTAGGAGACAAGGAAGGGGAGGAGATGGGAAGGAAGGAGGCGCGAGTTTCTCCCTAGTCAATTCGGACTAGGCCTTGAGGCACGGCCTGCCCTAGGCAGCCTCTCTCTTTCCGTATGGCCCAATAAGGCCCAATACTTCTCCCCGTATTCCGTAACTCCCGGTACTCGAAAAATACCGAACCACTCGGAACCTTTCCGATGTCCGAATATAGTTGTCCAATATATCGATCTTTATGTCTCGACCATTTCGAGACTCCTCGTCATGTCCCGATCTCATCCGGGACTCGAACTCCTTGGTACATCAAAACTCATAAACTCATAATATAACTGTCATTGAAACCTTAAGCGTGTGGACCCTACGGTTCGAGAACAATGTAGACATGACCGAGAACCGTCTCGGTCAATAACCAATAGCGGAACCTGGATGCTCATATTGGTTCCTACATATTCTCGAAGATCTTTATCGGTCAGACCGCATAACAACATCGTTGTTCCCTTTGTCATCGGTATGTTACTTGCCCTAGATTCGATCGTCGGTATCAATACCTAGTTCAATCTCATTACCGCAAGTCTCTTTACTCGTTCCGTAATACATCATCTTGCAACTAACTCATTAGTTGCATTGCTTGCAAGGCTTATGTGATTTGCATTACCGAGAGGGCCGTAGATACCTCTCCGACATTGAGTGACAAATCCTAATCTTGAAATCGCCAACCCAACAAGTACCTTCGAGACACCTGTAGATTACCTTTATAATCACCCGATTCACGTTGACGCGTTTGGTAGAACACAAAGTGTTCCTCCGTAAGCGGAGTTGCATAATCTCATAGTCATAGGAACATGTATAAGTCATGAAGAAAGCAATAGCAACATACTAAACGATCGGGTGCTAAGCTAACTGAATGGGTCATGTCAATCACATCATTCTCCTAATGATGTGATCCCGTTAATCAAATGAAAACTCGTGTCTATGGCTAGGAAACATAACCATCTTTGATTAACGAGCTAGTCAAGTAGAGGCATACTAGTGACACTCTGCTTGTCTATGTATTCACACATGTATCATGTTTCCGGTTAATACAATTCTAGCATGAATAATAAACATTTATCATGATATAAGGAAATAAATAATAACTTTATTATTGCCTCTAGGGCATATTTCCTTCAGAGGGCTAGGGTTACACAGAGTTGGTTACAATGGTAGGAGATCTACATATCCGTATTGCCAAGCTTGCCTTCCACGCCAAGGAAAGTCCCATCCAGACACGGGACGAAGTCTTCAATCTTGTATCTTCATAATCTTGGTGTCCGGCCGATGATGATAGTCCGGCTATCCGGACACCCCCTAGTCCAAGACTCCCTCAGTAGCCCCTGAACCAGGCTTCAATGACGATGAGTCCGGCGCGCATATTGTTCGGCATTGCAAGGTGGGTTCCTCCTCCGAATAATTCATAGAAGATTGTGAACACCAGGATAGTGTCCGGCTCTGCAAAGTAAGTTCCACATACCACCGTAGAGAGAATAATATGTACACAAGTTCAATCTGCCGACGTATTTTGTGGCATGACGTCACACCACCACCAAGCCTTTACTTGAATCGTTTTTTATTATACCACCTCAGCGCGTTTAGCGAAGCGGTTTCCTTGGCACGTCTTGTCGAAGCAGAGATCGTGTTCCCCTTATTCCGGGATTCCCATCAATACGGACGTGGGTAACCCAACCGCTCCATTGATGGTGGAGCTTGGGAGATAAGCGAGTTTTACCAGGCCGGTGGGGACGCATAGTCTTCGTCGCCCATATATAAGGGATAAGGATCCACCTTTTTACCTCGCCTTCTTCCTCCTTTGCTTATCCATCTCCAAGACTTTCGAGCTCCAGCGCCCAAGTCCGCACATCTCGTCTCAACCTTCTCCAGCCATGTCCAGAGTGGGAGGCAAGTGGATGGCCTCCTCCGTTACGGAGGGGCACATCGAGAAGCTGCGCCGGATACCTTTCCAGCGACATCGCACACCGGCTGCCCGACGAGGGGCAACTCAGCCCCACCCCCAGGCCTCATGAGAGGGTCGTATTCCTTCCTCACTTCCTCCGCGGACTGGGCTTCCCGCTTCATCCCTTCGTCCGGGGGCTCATGTACTACTACGGCCTGGACTTCCACGATCTGGCGCCAAACTTCATCCTCAACATCTCAGCGTTTATCATCGTGTGCGAGGCCTTTCTCTGCATCTAGCCCCACTTCGGCTTGTGGCTAAAAACCTTCAATGTCAAGCCGAAGGTGGTGAAGGGCGTCCAAGCAGAGTGCGGAGGCGCCATGGTGGGCAAAATGCCCAACATCATCTGGCTCAAGGGTGCCTTCGTGGAGTCCGTCAAAGGGTGGCAATCGGGGTGGTTCTACATCACCGAGCCGCGTGACCCTAAATGGGCAGTGGCCCCCGAGTTCAGATCTGGTATCCTCATGCAGCTCACCTCACAGAGAGAAGGGCTTGCTATGGGGTAGTTCGAGGCAGCGAGGACTCGATCTGTCTCTGACCACTAGTGAACAAGAAGCTTAAGCTTGTCAATGTGATCCAGTCATGCTCGTCGTCCCGGATTCTCCCCGCCAAGAACGGGCCTTCAATTTGTGGGAGTTCGATCCGGCACAGCACGGACCTGGCGGGCTCTTCGACCTGACGTCTGAAGCTGCACGGAGGTGCTGTTCAAGGGCGGAGAAGCCCTCGCATCCGCAAGTGAAGATCGCGGATTCAGCACCAAGCGCCCGGCCGGCGAGGTAAGCTTTGTTATCCCTTACGGGACACTTATTTCTTTCATAGTTTGACTCTATGTGGGATCTAAAACTCCTAATGCCTTTAACAGGACTAGCAGAGGATGTCCGGACAGGTCGACTGTCCGGCTCCCCTTCCTGAAAATCCAACGGACACCTGCTTGACGGGGCTGCTGGTTCCGGCCCTTTACGTGGTGCCGGAGAAGAAGGCCACGGGAACCCGAAGGAGTTCACGGCGCCAGGTGGTATCGGACTCATCGTCTGATGGCTCCGAGGCGGACTCCTCCCCCGGAGACGAGGAGGAGAAAGAGGACTCTCCCCAGGAGGGGGGAGAGAGGAAGAGGAAGGCTTCCCCAACCGGGGAGGCCGAAGGGTCCAAGAGGGGAAGGACCTTTCCTCCGACAGCTCCGCCAACACCGACGACGGCGACGAAGGGGTGACCCTCAAGGGCCAAGTCCCCGGCAAGATCGTAAGTATCCAGATTCCTGAATGATTTATAATTTCTCTTTTTCGCCACACAGTGTCCTTCTAATGCCGCATACAACTCAGTAGTCCGGCCGAGGCGATTTTCCGCTTCTTCGGCGGGTCCTTGGCTCCGTCGGATGTGGATTCCATTCCGACCGCCTCCACCCTCGTGATCTTGAGGGGCCGAGGTGGGATCCCGAGGAGGGGACCCGCCCGGGGGAGGCTCGGAGGTGCCACAGGCAACCTCCGGACTTCGTCTTGGACTCGCACCGGAACCCGCATGGTTCGAGTCCGGCAATGACCCTTCGTAAGAAGGGCAAGACCGTGACACCGGCAGCCTCCGTCAACCGGGCGCCGGACAACTTGTTGGAGGCGCTCACGGCGCTTCCATCAGGAAGAACACCGCACTATCATGAGTGCGGTGATTGAAAGGTTCACTTCGCCTAGGCGGGCCGACGAAGCTGCTGCAGCAGCCTTCTAACAGCTTTGAGGTAAGAAGTTTTAAAATATGTAATGTAATACCGCATAGACGGTAGCCCACGATGCTCGGTTGGTGTTCGGAAAGAAAAGCGGATGAGGATCTAAAAAGATATCTGCAGGAGTTCTAAAAATTATGTCAATATGGGATTGCAGGCTGCTTGTGACCTCTGCCACATTATTTCATGGAGGTCGGTGCTTTGAAGTAGGACCTCGAGCGGTCCAAGAACGAGCTCGGCCTTGCCAAGAAGCAGCTCGAGGAAAAAGAAGGTGAGTAACACCGTATTAAATTTGTACCTTACGGAAAAGGATTTTGGTTGCAATAGAAATGACAAGGATAGCGTGGCACTGCGGGGCCCACGAGCGAGTGGCGACCACGAAGGAGGCCGTGTCCATGTTGAGCGTGATCTTGACATGAGCAGCGGAGCGAGAGAAGCGAAGAAGCGCGGGTGGCGGAGGTGCGGCAAGAGCTCCGTGCTCTCATGGAAAAGAGTGAGAGTTTGGAGCGCGACTCAAGACTCGAGTCGAGCTTGCCTCGGCTCTTGAGAGTGCCAAAGCCGCTAAGGCCGAGGCCCATAAGGCCCTCCAGAGATTGAGGCGGTGAAGAAAATAGCGGCGGGTAAGGCATTTTTCATGCAAAGCAAGCATGTGAATGTGAATTACACATTACTTACCCAATTCGAGCTCTCGGGAGCATTTGCAGATCTGCTTGAGCGTGTCCGATGCCGCCGCATTCTCCGGGCCAAGGAGGGAGCTCAGCGGAGAAGGTCTTCGGTCTCGATATCTTTGAGGCCGACATCCGTGCTTTAGCGACCCGGTGAAGCAGCTGGTCGAGCTCCACAAGGTAGCCGATCAGGCCATGAAGGGCCTCATAGTCCGTTTGTGTCTGAAGAGGCCATGCACAGGAGCTACTTTGGCCTCGGCGGCGGCTGGTGGATCGTTCCCTTGGGTGGAAGTCATCAAGCGCTCCGCTTGCATTGAAGGTGCCGTCGGGCCCTTACTGCATAAGCGATGCCGGGTCAGTTTGGATCTTTGAGAGGCTTCTGACAGATGCACCGCCGGCGGGCAAGGAGTATCGTACGCCCGAAATGTATTATAAGAGCGTCCTGAAGGGTGCCCGCAAGATTGCGAATGAGTGCCCCAAAGATGTAATATTTGAATAGACTCGCAATGTGTTATCCTGTGCGCAGAAAACTTTGTTCATATGCTCTAAGCAACGCTTATTAATTTAAAATATTACCTTCGGTGCGGCCGTTTGTCAAATCTGAGAGATGGCAAGTCGTCAGCTTCAGCCCCCATGCCACGAGTGCTGGGGTGTTCGGGATAAACTTGAGCGCTCTTGTTCCCATTTTTGGGTCCATCTAGGGAGGCGCTCAACACAACGAACAAGGCAACCGGACATATAATGCTTGAACATTCTCACTTAGCCATAGAATTCTATAATTTTAAATTTCGGCGAAGCCCCTAGTGTTCGGAAGACCGAGTTCGGGGCGCTATCACGCTGGGCAGACGAAGCGGTTCCTCGCTCTAAGTGGCATAAGTCTTTAGGGACTCGAAAAGACCTCTCGAACAGCGACCAGCTCTCGCCTTATCATGACGGTCAGTTTTAGCTTTCTCCATCGAGGCGCCCAGCTCAGCCGGGCGCAATCGCAGTGGTTCTCCAGTCTACCTTAGTCGATAGAGCGGAACGTAAGGTACCAAAACATGGGAGCCGGGCAAACCCAACTATTGACCCAAGACATGATTCGGAGCCGATGCATATAGTGCTATAAGTTCGGGGTGCCGCACTTGTGAAAGTGTTCGGACTTATCACACCATAATGCGGGGAACATAAGCCCCTGGTGTATTCGTCCGTACCAAAGTGTACGGATGCAAGATGTCATAAGTGAACATATATGTAAAAAAAGGAATGCAATTATAAGCGAAAAGTGATGCATTGTTTATTCAAGGAACTCTGCCATGAGTGCAGAACGATACAAATAGTGAAGTAAGCAAGGGTTGGACTATTAGAAATGTCTCCCTCCAGGGTAGGCTGCGGAATGGTGTATTAAACAGATTTAATGCTCATAATGGAGACCACCTGAGTATTCGTCGTAGCCTTTGTCCTTCTCTGGCTGTTGCATCATGAGTTCGGCAGATTCACCGCCGGACAGGGTCTCTGGTGAACGGAGTCCTGTGGAAAAATAATAAAAAAAGGAAAAGAAAAAGAGCGACACACTTGGGAGCCCCTGGTGTGGTTGAGCCGCACTCTGGGCCTGTCGTGGTCGTGCCCCTCCCCCTATGCCCATGGTATCTCTAGAGCGTAATGATGTATGCGAAGGGCTAGTCTTGCAATCATGCAAGGGCTAGGGTTGGGGCCGCATTGCTACGCGTGCTCGGAACTTGCCAGGTGGTCTTGATGTATGTTACTCCGGGCGCGTTTGGCCATGTCCGGTCGTTTAACGGCCGGACTCGAAAATTGCCTTAAGAGGCTGCTCTGTACTTCTGCCGCGAGAGCCGTTGTGTGTTCCTCCGTTCGGAGGGAGCGTTCAGTGTTTCCGTTGACCGTGATGACTCCGCGAGGGCCTGGCATCTTGAGCTTAAGGTAAGAATAATGCGGCACCGCGTTCAACTTTGCAAACGCGGTTCATCCGAGCAGAGCGTGATAGCCACTGCGGAACGGGACTATGTCGAAGATTAACTCCTTGCTTTGGAAATTATCCGGGGATCCAAAGACCACTTCCAGTGTGACCGAGCCTGTACAATTGGCCTCAACACCTGGTATGACGCCTTTGAAGGTCGTCTTTGTAGGTTTAATCCTTGAGGGTCTATGCCCATCTTGCGACTTGTATCACGATAAAGCGGGTTGAAATTGCTTGCCGCCATCCATCAGAACTCTAGTGAGGTGAAATCCATCGACGATTGGGTCTAAAACCAATGCGGCGAATCCGCCATGGCGGATACTGGTGGGGTGGTCCCTTCGATCGAAAGTGATCGGGCAAGAGGACCATGGATTGAACTTCGGGGCGACTGGCTCCATCGCATATACGTCCCTAAGTGCACGCTTCCGCTCCCTCTTGGGTATGTGGGTTGCGTATATCATGTTTACCGTCCGCACCTGTGGGGGAAAACCCTTCTGTCCTCTACTGTTCGGCGACCGGGTCTCCTCCTCGTCATCACTATGCAGCCCCTTGTCATTGTTTTGGGCAATTAACTTGCCTTCCTGCTTGAATACCCAACAATCTCTGTTGGTGTGATTAGCTGGCTTTTCGGGGGTGCATTATATCTGGCAAGAGCAGTCGAGTATTCGGTCCAAATTGGATGGACCCGGAGTAGTTCTTTTGAATGGCTTTTTCCGCTAACCGGGTTTAGAGCCTCTGAATCCGGCATTAACTGTCGTATCCTCAGTGTTATCACCGTTAACGCGGCGTTTGTTTTTGTTGCGACACGACCTGCCATTGCGGTCCTTGTTGTCCGGACTGCCAAAATTTTTGCTGAGGTTGTTACTGCGAGCTAGCCAGCTGTCCTCTCCCGCACAGATGCGGGTCATGAGTGATGTGAGGACTGCCATGGATTTCGGCTTTTCCTGTCCTAGGTGCCGGGCCATCCACTCGTCGCGGATGTTATGTTTGAAGGCTGTGAGGGCCTCTGCATCCGGACAGTCGACGATTTGGTTTTTCTTTGTTCAGAACCGTGTCTAGAACTGTCTGGCCGATTCATCTGGCTGCTGAATTATGTGGCTTAGGTCATCGGCGTCTGGTGGTCACACATATGTGCCCTAGAAGTTGTCGAAACTACGCATAGACCTAGCTCATGATGCCTTTGTTGGGGAGCGTTGCGAGAAAATTAAAATTTCCTACGGTTTCACCAAGATCCATCTATGAGTTCATCTAAACAGAGTATTGGAAAGTTTGCATCTACATACCACTTGTAGATCGCGTGCGGAAGCTTGCAAGGTGATGATGGAGTGCGTACTCGAGCGATTGAGATCACCGATGTCCAAGTCTGAGCGGACAGCACCTCGCGTTCAACACCGTGCGGAGACGAGTGGCGTCTCCTCCATCTTGATCCAGCAAGGAGGAAGAGGTTGAAAGACAGCTCCACCCGGACCTGACAGGCGTGGTGATGGTGGAAAGCGATACTCAAGCGAGCTTGCATGAGCGCTTGCGGAGGAGGAGGTGTTGGGGAGGGAGGGCTGCGCCTTGGCTTGGAGTCAGCTGCCTCCTCACCTCTTATTAATGGGGAAGGGAGAGGGCGGCCTCTGAGATCCAATCTGGGCGTGACTAGAGGGGGACTGCCCCCAAGGCGCCCCTGGGGTTCCCCCTCAACCCTAGGCGCAGGGGCCGGGGAGGGGGGCGCCAAGCCCACAGGGGCTGGCCACCTCCCGCAGCCGTGGCCCTCGGGGTGGCCCCACCGGTGGACCCGGAACCCTTCCAGTGGCCGTACAATCTGGTATGCCCAAAACTTTCGGTGTCCTTTTAACACTTCCCATATAAATCTTTACCTCGGACCATTAGGAACTCCTCGTGGCGTCAGGGATCTCATCAGGGACTCAGAACAACATTCGGTAGTCACATACTTGACTTCCTACTAACCTAAGCGTCACGACCTTAAGTGTGTAGACCCTACGGGTTGGGAGACATGACAGACATAGAGAGACTCTCGGGCAATAACCAACAGCCAGAGTGCAGATACCCATGTTGGCTCCCACATGCTCCTCGATGATTTCATCGGTTGAACCACGATGTGATTGATCAAACCTATGCAATTCCCTTTGTCAATCGATGCGTTACTTGCGAGACTTCGATCGTCGGTATCCCAATACCTTGTTCGGTCTAAATTCGGCAAGTCACTTTATCAAGTAATGCATGATCCCGTGGCCAACACCTTGGTCACTTGAGCTCATTATGATGATGCATTACCGAGTGGGCAGAATACCTCTCCGTCATGCGGGTGACAAATCAGTCTCGTCCGTGTCGACCCAGGATACTTCGGAGATACCTGTAATGCACCTTATAGTCACCCGATTCGTTGTGGCGTTTGATACACCAAAGGCACTCCTCGGTAGCAGGTTACGATCTCATGGTGAAGGAAGAGATACTTGACATTGGCAAAGCTCTAGCAAGCGAACTATCGATCTTTTATGCTATGCTTAGGATTGGGTCTTGTCCATCACATCATTCTCCTAATGATGTGATCCGTTATCAACGACATCCAATGTCCATGATGAAACCATGACTATCTATTGATCTGGGCTAGTCGACTAGAGGCTCACTAGGGACTATTGGGGTCTAAGTGTTTACGTGTATTACGATTTCCGATAATACAGTTATAGCATGAACAAAGACAATTATCATGAACATTGAAATATAATAATACTTTTATTATTGCCTCTGGGCATATTTCCAACACGAATATAGTGCGTCAATATTGATCTTCTGTGACATTTGAGACTCCTTGTGTCATCCCAGATCTCATCGGGACTCAGAGCCTCCTTGGTGTCAAACTCATAAACTCATATATAAGCATCATGAAACCTTAAGGCGTCGGACCCTACGGTTCGAGAACAATGTAGACAATGAGATGATCTCGGTCGATAACCAGCATGAACACGGATGCTCATATTGGTTCTTTCATATTCTGAAGATCTTTATCGGTCGAATGGCATAACTTGTCATTGTTTTGTCATCGGTATGTTACTTGCCCTAGATTAGATCGTCGGTATCAATACCTAGATTTCAATCCGTTAAATGAAGTCTCTTTACTCAGTTAAGTAATACATCATCTCACAACTAACTCATTAATTTATTTAGCGCAAGGCTTATGTGATATGCATTCTTAGGAGGGCCCAGAGATGCCTCTCAGGCATTCAGATGATCTAATCTTGAAATCGCTGCTTAAGTACCCAACCGGAGACACACCTTAAACACCTTTATAATCACCCGATTCACGTTGTAGTGGTAGCACACAAAGTGTTCCTCACATTAAGCAGGATTATAATCTATAGTCATAGGAACATGTATATAGTCATGAAGAAAAGCATGCTTTAAACGGTAGTGCTAAGCTAACTGAATGGTTCATGTCAAATCCATCATTCTCCTAATGATGTGATCCAGTTAATCAAATGACAACTGGTATCTATGGCTGGAAACATAACCATCTTGATTAACAAGCTAGTCAGTAGAGGCATTAGTGACACTGCCTTGTCTATGTATTCACACATGTATCATGTTTAAGTTAATACAATTCTAGCATGAATAATAAACATTTATCATGATATAAGAAATAAATAAGTAACTTTATTATTGCCTCTAGGGCATACCTTGATCTCCCACTTGCACTAAGTCAATAATCTAGATTACATAGTAATGATTCTAACCATGGAGTCTTGGTAGATCATGTTTGGCTCGTGAGAGAGGCTTAGTCAGCGGATCTGCAACATTCGAGATCCATATGTATTTTGCAATCTCTATGTCTCCATGGACTTGGTCCGAATGGAATTGAGCGTCTCTTGATGTGCTGGTCCTCTTGTGATGGATTCCTTTGCCAAGGCAATTGCACGATTTTGTCACGAGAAGATCTTCATTGGTCGATGCACTAGGTATGACACCTAGATGGGAAATGAACTCCTTCATCGAGACTCCTTCATTCTGCTTCGAAGCAGCAGCTATGTACTCCGCTTCACATGTAGATCCCATCGGCGCTTTGTTTAGGCGCACCAACTTACAGCTCCATAGTTTAATAAAAATACACGTATCGGTTTGCGATTTAGAATCGTAGGATCGATGTCAAATCTTGCATAAGCGTAACCATTTATGACTGACTCTTTGTCACCTCCATATCTGGCTATATCCTTAGTCCTTTTCGGTGTTTGGGATGTTCTTGTGCGTACATCGATGATCCACTCTGGATTACTTTGGTACCTTCACCGCGAGCTTATTGCTAAGCATCCCATCGGTCTGGTACCTGACATTGCATACATGATAGAACCTATATTTGAAGCATAGGGAACATTTTCATTTTCTCTCTATCTTCTTTTGTGGTTAGGCATTGAGTTTGACTCAACTTCACCTTGTATACGGGCGAAACCCTTTCTTTGCTGATCCATTTTGAACTTTTCAAAATTTTGTCAAGGTATGTGCTTTGTGAAAGTCTATTAAGCGTCTTGATCTATCTCTATAGATCTTGATGCCCAATATATGTTGACTTCACGGAGTCTTTCATTGAAAAACTTTTATTCAAGTATCCTTTATGCTATCGAGAAATTCTATCATTTCAATTAATAATATGTCATCTACATATAAAATTAGAAATGCTACACGACTCCTCACTTTCTTGTAAATCTGAGCTTCTCAAAAGTCATATAAAACCATATCTTTGATCACACTATCAAGCGTTTATTCCAACTCCGAGATGCTTGCACGGTCCATAAATGGAGCAATGGAGCTTGCACACTTTGTTAGCACCTTTTGGATCAACAAAACCTTCTGTTGCATCATATACAACTCTTCTTCCGAGAATTCATTCAGAATGCAGTTTGACATCCATTTGCCAACTTTCATAATCATAAAATGCGATAATTGCTAACATGATTCGGACAGGACTTAAGTCGCTACTGGTGAAAGAATCATCGTAGTCAACCCTTGAACTTGTCGAAAACCTTTTGCAACAAGTCGAGCTTTATAGACGATTACTTACACCATCGTCGTCTTCTTCTTAAAGATCCATGTATTCTCAATGGCTTGCCGATCATCGGGCAAGTCACCAAATCCACACTTTATTTTCATACATGGATCCCATCTCGGATTTCATGGCTTCTAGCCATTTGTGGAATCTGGGCTCATCATCGCTTCCTCATAGTTCGTGGGTTCATCATGGTCAAGTAACATGACTTCGAATAGGATTCTGTACCACTCAGTGCGGATCTTACTCTAGTAGACCCTGAGTTAGTAGAAACATAATCTGAAGTTTCATGATCATTATCATTAGCTTCCTCACTAATTGGTGTAGTTGTCACGGGGAACCGGTTCTTGTGATGAACTACTTTCAATAAGGGGTAGATCTGATTATCTCATCAAGTTCTTTCCTCCCTCTCACTTCTTTGAGGAAACTCCTTCTCTAGAAAGGATCCATTCTTAACAGCAATGTCTTGCCTTGAGATCTGTGATAGAAGGTGTACCCAATGATCTCTTTTGGGTATCCTGTAGAACACATTTCTCAATTTGGGTTCGAGCTTATCGGTTGATTTCTTCATAAGCATCGCAGCCCCAAACTTTGAAGCGACAACTTTGGTTTCTTGCCAAACCACAGTTCATAAGGCGTCGTCTCAATGGATTTTGATGGTGCCCTATTTAACGTGAATCGGTAGTCTCTAAAGCATAACCCCAAAAGCGATAGCGGTAAATCGGTAAGAACACCATAGATGCACCATATCTAGTAAAGTCACGATTCTGACGTTCGGACACACCATTTCGTTGTGGTGTTCCGGTGGCGTGAGTTCTTGACTACCACATTGTTTCAAGTGTAGACCAAACTTCGTAACTCAAATATTCTCCTCCATGATTAGATCTTAGAAATTTTATTTTCTTGTTACAATGATTTTCCACTTCACTCTGAAATTCTTTGAACTTTTCAAATGTTTCAGACTTGTGTTTCATTAAGTAGATATACCCATATCTGCTCAAATCATCTGTGAAGGTGAAAAATACGATACACTTGTGACTTCAGCATTCATTGGACCACAAACATCAGTATGTATGATTTCCAACAAATTATTGCTTTCGCTCCATAGTTCAGAACGGCGTTTTAGTCATCTTGCCCATAAGGCACGGTTCATAGTACCAAGTGATTCATAATCAAGTGATTAAAAGTCCATCGATATGGAGTTTCTTCATACATTTACACCATATGGCCCAAGCAGCGATGCCACAGATAAGTTGCTATCATTATCAACTCTTGCATCTTTTGGTTTCAACACTATGAATATGTGTATCACTACTATCGAGATTCAATAAAATAGACCACTCTTCAAGGGTGCATGACCATAAAAGATATTACTCATATAAATGAACAACCACATTAGATTTAAATGAATAACCGTCTGCATCAAACAAGATCGAGATATAATGTTCATGCTCAACTATTGGCACCAAATAACAATTATTCAGGTCTAAAATTAATCCACGAAGGTAGATGTAGAGGCGGCGTGCCGACCGCGATCACATCGACTTTGGAACCGTTCCCACGCGCCGTCACCTCGTCCTTGGCGATTATAAGCTTATTAGTAGTCCTGTTTGAGTTCCAAATATTGCATTGAACGATATCAAATACCGAGGTGCTCTGCGAGCTCTAGTTAGGTACACATCAATAACATGTATATCACATATACTTTTGTTCACTTTGCCATCCTTCTTATCCGCCAAATACTTGGGGCAGTTCCGCTTCCGGTGATGACGATGCCTTGCGGTAGAAGCACTTCGTTTAGGGCTTAGGTCGGACTTGGGTTTCTTCTCGAGCAGCAACACTTCTGTTCTTCTTGAGATTCCTTCTTCTTCCTTTGCCTTTTTCTTGAAACTAGTGGTCTTGTTGACCATCAACACTTGATGCTCCTTCTTGATTTCTACCTCATGACTTTTAGCATGCGAAGAGCACCGGAATAGTCTTGTTCATCCCTTGCATATTATAGTTCATCACAAGCTCTTGTAGCTTGGTGGCGATGATTAAGAATTGCATCGATGACGCTATCATCCGGAAGATTAACTCAGTTGAATCAAGTGATTATTATACGGACATTTTGAGTATATGTTCATGACGAACTATTCTCCTCCATCTTTCAGCTTGTAGAACTTATTGGAGACTTCATATCTCTCAATCCGGGCATTTGCTTGAAATATTAACTTCAACTCCTGGAACATCTCATATGCTCCATGGCGTTCAAAAGCGTTGAAGGCCAGTTCTAGCCCGTAAAAGCAAGGCTGCTTGAACTATATAGTAGTCATCGACTTTGCTCGCCAGACGTTCGCGTTATCGGTTGCATCGTGGCAGAGCACGGCACCGGTGCTTCCGGACATAACTTTTTAAATGCATGATGAGGATAATCCTAAGATTACGGACCCGATCCAGTAATTGCTACCATCATCTTTCAACTTTGCTTTCTCAAGGACGCATTAAAATTCAACGGAACAAGCACGAGCCATCTATCTACAAACAAACATAGGCAGGCAAAATACTATTAGGTACTAAGTTCATGATAAATTTAAGTTCAATTAATCATATTACTTAGAACTCCCCTTAGATAGACATCTCTCTAGTCATCTAAGTGATCCGTGATCAAATCAACTAAACCATAAGCGATCATCACGTGAGATGGAGTAGTTTTCAATGGTGAACATCACTATGTTGATCATATCTACTATATGATTCACGTTCGACCTTTCGGTCTCCGTGTTTGACCATATCTGCATATGCTAGGCTCGTCAAGTTTAACCTGAGTATTCGTGTGCAAAGCACCCGTTGTAGATGGACGTAGAGCTTATCACCCGATCATCACGTGGTGTAGACACGACGAACTTTGGCAGCGGTGCATACTCGAGAGAACACTTCTTGATAATTTTAGTGAGAGGTCATCTTAAAATGCTCTGTCGATCAAAGCAAGATAAGATGGATAAAGGATAAACATCACATGCAATCAATATAAGTGATATGATGGCCATCATCATCTTGTGCTTGTGATCTCCATCTCCAAAGCTGCAAATCGTGATCACCATCGTCACCGTGACACCTTGATCTCCATCGTAGCATCGTTGTCATTCGCCATCTACCTTCTCACTCTCGTTACAGCTTAGTGATAAAGTAAAAGCAATTACGAGCGTTGCATTTCATACAATAGCGACAACCATGGCTCCCTGATTCTTGAAATAACCCGGTTACAAAATGATCATCTCATACAATAAAATATAGCATCATGTCTTGGCCATATCACATCACAACATGCCTGCAAAAACAAGTTAGGCGTCCTCTACTTTGTTGTGCCAAGTTTTACGTGGCTGCTACGGGCTGAGCAAGAACCGTTCTTATCATCAAAACCAGGCGATAGTTTGTCAAGTTGGTGCTTGTTTAACCTTCGCAAGGACCGGGCATAGCCACACTCGATTCAGCTAAAGTGAGAGGCGGACACCGCCAACCACCTTTAAGCGAGTGCCGTGGCAGTGAAACCAGTCTCCATAAGCGTCACAGCGTAATATCGGTCAAGACCACTTCATCTCACAATACCGCTTGAACCAAAGTATGACATCTTTGGTAAGCGATATGACTTGTATAACCCACAACTAACTTGTGTTCTACTCGTGCATATAACATCAGCATAAAACCTAGGCTCGGATGCCTTGTAGGGAGCGTAGTAATTTCAAAATTTCCCTACGCACACAAGATCATGGTGATGCATAGCAGAGGAGAGGGTTGTCTCGTACCCTTGTAGACCGAAGCGGAGCGTTGGCCTTAGCGTGAGGAAGTAGTCATCGTCTTCGGTCCAACGATCAAACACCGTTACTCGGCACCTCGAGTTCTTGACACCGTACAGCTCGATGGCGCTTGCGGGCTCCGATCCGGCAAAGCTTCGGGGAGGAGTTCGTCGACAACGACATGGTGGCGATCTTGATGTTCAACGCGAGGGCTTCACCTAAGCACCGCTACAATATGACCGAGATGTAATATCGTGGAGGGCACCGCACGCGGCTAAGGAGCGATCAAGATCAACTTGTGTGTCTATGGGGTGCCCCTGCCCTATATAAGGAGTGGAGGAGGAGGCGGCCCTCTCTATGGCGTGCCCTTAGGAGTCCTACTCCCAGGAGAGAGATTCCCCCCCTTCTAATCCAACTAGGAATCCTTCCGTGTGGAGTAGGAGACAAGGAAGGGGAGGGAGATGGGAAGGAAGGGCGCCCCCTCCCCTAGTCAATCGGACTAGGCCTTGAGGCCTGCAGCACGCCTAGGCAGCCCTCTCTCGTATGCCCAATAAGGCCCAATACTTCTCCATATTCCGTAACTCCCGGTACTCAAAAATACCGACCACTCGGAACCCCGATGTCAGATAGTTGTCAATATATCGATCTTATGTCTACGACCATTTGAGAATATAGGACTCAAGATCTTGGCATCAAGAATAATGTAGACAACCGAGACACGTCTAGGTCCAATAACAATAAGCGGAACACGGATGCTCATATTGGTTCCTACATATTCGAAAGATCTTTATCGGTCAGAGCCGCATAACAACATCGTTGTTCCCTTTGTCATCGGTATATTTACTTGCCCTAGATTCGATCGTCGGTATCAATACCTAGTTCAATCTCATTACCGCAAGTCTCTTTACTCGTTAGTAATACATCATCTTGCAACTAACTCATTGTTGCATTGCTTCTAAGGCTTATGTGATTGCATTACAGAGGGCCGAGATACCTCTCAGGCATTCGGTGACAAATCCTAATCTTGAAATCGCCACCCAACAAGTACCTTCGGAGACACACATGAATTACCTTTATAATCACCCGATTCGTTGTATTTGGTAGAACACAAAGTGTTCCTCCGATAGCAGGAGTTGCATAATCTCATAGTCATAGGAACATGTATAAGTCATGAAGAAGCAATAGCAACATACTAAGCGATCGGTGCTAAGCTAGCTGAATGGGTCATGTCAATCACATCATTCTAATGATGTGATCCGATTAATCAAATGAAAACTTCGTGTCTATGGCTAGAAACATAACCATCTTTGATTAACGAGCTAGTCAAGTAGAGGCATACTAGTGACACTCGCTTCTATGTATTCACACATGTATCATGTTTCCGGTTAATACAATTCTAGCATGAATAATAAACATTTATCATGATATAAGGAAATAAATAATAACTTTATTATTGCCTCTAGGGCATATTTCCTTGAGAGGCTAGGGTTACGGAGTTGGTTACAATGGTAGGAGATCTACATATCCGTATTACCAGACTTGCCTTCCATGAGAAAGTCCCATCGAGACAGGAATGAAGTCTTCAATCTTGTATCTTCATAATCTTGGTGTCGGCCGATGATGATAGTCAGGCTGTCAGGGCACCCTAGTCAAGACTCCTCGGTAGCCAGACAGGAAGCCAGTGGCGATGGTCGTGGCGCATATTGTTCGGCATTGCAAGGTGGGTTCCTCCTCAAAATAATTCATAGAAGATTGTAACACGAGGATAGTGTCGAGCTCTGCAAAGTAAGTTCCACATACCCAAGTAGAAATAATATGTACACAAGTTCAATCTGTAGGCGTATTTTGTGGCGCGTCCACTACCACCAAGCCTTTACTTGAATCGTTTTTATTATACCACCTCGGTAGCGTTTAGCGGCGGTTTCATGTACGTCTTGTCGAAGCGAATCGTGTTCCCTTATTCAAGATTCCCATCAATACGGACGTGGGTAACCCAACGCTCCATTGATGGTGGAGCTTGGGGAGATAAGCGAGTTTTACCAGGTGGGGTGGGGCCATGGTCTTCGTCAGCCCATATATAAGGGATAAGGATCCACCTTTTTTACCTCTTCTTCCTCCTTTGCTTATCCATCTCCCTTTTCGAGCTCCGAGCGCCCAAGTCCGCATCTCGTCTCAACCTTCTCGACCATGTCCAGTGGGAGGCAAGTGGATGGCCTCCTCCCGTTCTGAGAGGGCACATCGAGCTTATGCGGATACCTTTCAGCGACGCCGCACACCGGCTTTGAAGCGAAACAACTCATTAGCCCCAGGCCTCATGAGAATTAGTATTCCTTCCTCACTTCCTCCATGAATTTGGGCTTCCGCTTCATCCTTCGTCCAGGGGCTCATGTACTACGGCACAGACTTCCACGATCTGGCGCCAAACTTCATCCTCAACATCTCAGCGTTTATCATCGTGTGCGAGGCCTTTCTTGCATCTAGCCCCACTTGACAGCTAAAACCTTCAATGTCAAGCGAAGGTGGTGAAGGCGTCAAGCAGTCTTGGGCGCCATGGTGGGGCAAAATGCCCAACATCATAAGCTCAAGGTGCCTTCGTGGAGTCCGTCAAAGAGGTGGAATCGGTGGTTCTACATCCCGGGCGTGACTAAATAGGCGATGGCCCCGAGTTCGAATCTAGTATCCTCATGCAGCTCACCTCTGGAAGAAGGGGCTTGCTATGGGGTAGTTGGAGGCAGCGAGGACTCGATCTGTCTCGGACCACAGTGAACAAGCTTAAAGCTTGTCGATGTGATCGGTCATGCTTTCGTCCGCGGATTCTCCCCACCCGACGGGCCTTCAATTTGTGGGAGTTCGATCGGCTTGACACGGACCTGGCGGGCTCTTGACCTGACGTCGAAGCTGCAGGAGGTCTGTTCAAAGAAGCGGAGAAGCCCTCGCATCGCAGTGAAGTGTGATTCACGCAAAAGCGCTGATGGCCCGAGTAAGCTTTGTTATCCCTTACGGACACTTATTTCTTTCATAGTTTGACTCTGTGGGATCTAAAACTCTAATGCCTTCGGGACTAGCGGATGTCGGACGGTGATGTCGGCTCCCTTCTGAAAATCGGACACACCTTGTGGGCTCTTTGTTCCGGCCCTTCGTGGTCTTGGGAGAAGAAGGCCACGGGAACCACGAAAGAGTTCCACGGCGCCCAGTGGTAGCGGACTCATCGTCTGATGGCTCGGCGGACTCCTCGAAGCGAGGAGGAGAAGAGGACTCTCCCGGGAGGGAGAGAGGAAGAGCTTCCCAGCCGGGAGGCGAGAAAGGTCAGAGGGAAGGACCTTTCCTCCGAACAGCTCCGACACCAAGCCCAGCGGCTGACGAAGGTGACCCTCAAGGCCAAGTCCGGCAAGATCGTAAGTATCCAGTTCTGAATGATTTATAATTTCTCTTTTTAGCCACACGGTGTCCTTCTAATGCAGCACATGTGTCCGGTGGGGCGATTTTCCGCTTCTTGGCGGGTCCTTGGCTCCGTCGGATGTGGATTCCATTCGAGCCTCCACCCTCTTGATCTTGAGGGGCCAGGGTGGGATCGAGGAGGACACTTGAGGAGGCTCGGGAGGTGCCTGAGGCGACCTCCGGACTTCGTCTTTGGACTCACTTTTGGAACCTTGATGGTTCCGGTCAACAGCGACCCCATAAATGAAAGGCAAGACCGTGAAACCGGCAGCCTCCAGATCAGCGGGCCTTGGGCCATCGGCGCTTCCATCAAGGAAGAACACCGCACTATCATGAGTCGGTGATTGAAGAGTTCTACTTCTTTAGGCGAAATGACCGGCTTCTGACAACCTTCTAACGGGCTTTGAGGTAAGAAGTTTTAAAATATGTAATGTAATACCGCGACGGTAGCCCCTGATGCTCGGTTGGTTGTTGGAAAGAAAAGCGGATGAGGATCTAAAGATATCTGCGGGAGTTCTAAAATTATGTCAATATGGGATTGCGGTGCTCTTGACCTCGCCACATTATTTGCGGAGGTGCTTTGAAGTAGGACCTCGGCGGTCCAAGAGCAGCTCGGCCTTGCCAAGCGACTCGAGGAAAAGAAGGTGAAGTAACACCGTATTAAATTTAGTACCTTCACGGAAAAGGATTTTGGTTGCAATAGAAATGACAAGGATAGCGTGGGCCGCTGCGAGGCCCGAGCGAAATGGCGACCACAGAGAAGGAGGCGTGTCGCGTGGGCGTGATCTTGACCATGAGCAATGAGCGAGAAAGAAGAGAAAGCGTGAGTGGCGGCGGAGAATCTGGCAAAACTCCGGAGCTCTCATGGAAAAGTGAGGAGTTTGGAGCGCGACTCGAGACTTCGAGTCGAGCTTGCCTCGCTCTTGAGAGTCCAAAACGCGCTAAGGCGGGGCCCATAAGGCCCTCCGAGAGATTGAGCGGTGAAAGAAAATAGCGGCGGGTAAGCATTTTTCATACAAAGCAAGCATGTGAATGTGAATTACATTACTTACCGGTCGGAGCTCTCGAGGGAGCATTGCGAGATCTGCTTCAGCGTGTCCATCTGCCCGCATTCTCTGCGGAGCCAAGGAGGGCTCAGCGGAGAAGGTCTTACGGTCTCGGTATCTTTGACATCAGTGCCACATAGCGACCGGTGAAGCGGTAGTCAGGCTCCTAAAAGTGGCCGATCAGGCCATGAAGGGCCTCATAGTCATTTGTGTCTGAAGAGGCCATGCACAGGAGCTACTTTGGCCTCGTCTTGGCGGCTGGTGGATCGTTCCCTTGGGTGGAAGTCATCAAAGCGCTCCGCTTTGCATTGAAAGGTGCCGTCGGGCCTTACTGTATAAGCGTGCCTTGGGTCATTGGATCTTTGAAAACTTCAGCGGATGCTGGCCGGCGGGCAAGAATTATCGTCTCATGAAATGTATTATAAGGCGTCTGAAGGGTGCCTTAAGATTGCGAATAGAGTGCCCCAAAGATGTAATATTTGAATAGACTGTAATGTGTTATCTGTCTTGTGACTTTGTTCATATGCTCTAAGCAGCTATTAATTTAAATATTACCTTAGTGCGGCCGTTTGTCAAATCGAGAGATGGCAAGTTAAATCACTTCAGCCCCATGCCACAGTCTGGGGTGTTAGGGATAAACTTGACTCTTGTTCCCATTTTGGGTCCATCTAGGGGCGCTCAACCACAATTTCGAACAAAGCCAGGACATATAATGTGAACATTCTCCTTAGCCATAGAATTCTATAATTTTAAATTTGTGAAGCCCCTAGTGTTAGGAAGACCGAGGGTTAGGGCGCTATCACGCTGGGCAGACAGGCAGTTCCTCGCTCTAAGTGGCATAAGTCTTTAGGGACTCGAAAAGACCTCTCGAACAGCGACCAGCTCTCGCCTTATCATGGCCGGTCGTTTTAGCTTTCTCCAGCGCTCGCCCAGCTCAGCGAGCGCAATCTGATGGTTCTCCAGTCTTTACCTTAGTCGATAGAGCGGGCGTAGTACCAAAACATGGGGCCGGAAATGACCAACTATTGACCCAAGACATGATTCGGAGCGATGCATATAGTGCTATAAGTTGAGGTGCGCACTTGTGAAAGTGTTAGGACTTATCACACCATAATCTTGGGGAACATAAGCCCCTGGTGTGTTAAATCCAGTACCAAAGTGTATGCGGATGCAAGATGTCATAAGTGAACATATATAAAAAAGGAATGCAATTATAAGCGAAAAGTGATGCATTGTTTATTCAAGGAACTCTGCCATGAGTGCAGAACGATACAAATAGTGAAGTAAGCAAGGTTGGACTATTAGAAATGTCTCCCTCCGGGTAGGCTGCGAATGGTGTATTAGCAGATTTAATGCTCATAATGGAGACCACACAGTATTCGTCGTAGCCTTTGTCCTTCTCTACTTTGCATCATGAGTTGGTGATTCACATTGACGGGGTCTCTGGTGAGCAGAGTCCTGTGGAAAATAATAAAAAGGAAAAGAAAAAAGCGACACTTGGGGCCTGGTGTGGTTGAGCCGCACTCTGGGCTGTCGTGGTCGTGCCCCTATGCCCATGGTATCTCTAGGCGTAATGATGTCACGAAGGCTAGTCTTGCAATCATGCAAGGGCTAGGGTTGGGGCGCATTACTCTGGCGTGCTTTCGGAACTTGCCGGAGTGGTCTTGATGTATGTTACTCGGGTAGCGTTTGGCCATGTCCGGTCGTTAACGGCGGACTAAAATGTATGAGAAATTTGCTACCATGCCTGGCAGTAGTTGTGTGTTCCTCCGTTCGGAGGGGCGTTCGATGTTCCGTTGACCGTGATGACTCGCGAGGGCTGGCATCTTGAGCAAGGTAAGAATAATGCGGCACCGCGTTCAACTTTACCAAGCAGTTCATCCAAAGCGGAGCGTGATAGCCCTTCTTGAGCAGGACTATGTCGAATTAACTCCTTGCTTTGGAAATGTCAGGGATCCAAGACCACTTCGGTGTGGCGAAACTGTCTGATTGGCCTCAACACGGTATGGCGCTTTGAAGGTCGTCTTTGTAGGTTTTAATCCTTGAGGGTGCCCATCTTGCTTGTATCACGATAAGCGGTTAAGCTGCCGCCGTCCATCGAAACTCTAGTGAGGTGAAATCCGCCGGCGATTGGGTCTAAAACCAATGCGGCGAATCGCCATAAGCGGATCTTGGTGGGGTGGTCCCTTGATCGAAAGTGATCGGCGAAAGGACCATGGATTGAACTTGAGGCGGCGGCTCCATATATCGTCCCTAAGTGCTGCTTCGCTCCCTCTTGGGTATGTGGGTTGCGTATATCATATTTACGTCACTTTGTGGGGAAAACCCATACATCCTCTCTTGTTCGGCGGGTCTCCTCCTCGTCATCACTATGCAGCCTTGTCATTGTTTTGGGCGATTAACTTGCCTTCTGCTTGAATACCCAACAATCATTGGTGTGATTAGGCTGGCTTTTAAAGTGCATTATATCGCTTGAAGCGATCGAGTATTCGGTCCAAATTGGATGGACCGGAGTAGTTCTTTTGAATGGCTTTTTAGCTACTTGGGTTTAGAGCCTACGAATCCGGCATGCGCCATATCCTCGGTGTTATCACCGTTAACGGCGTTTGTTTTTTGTTGCGACCGACCTGCCATTGCGGTCCTTGTTGTCGACGTTGCCAAAATTTTTTGCTGAGGTTATTCTGCGAGCTAGCGACTGTCCTCTCCGCCTGAGATCTGGTCATAGTGATGTGAGGACTGCCATGGATTTGCTTTTCTGTCCTAGGTGCTTGGGCCATCCACTCGTCGCGGATGTTATGTTTGAAGGCTGTGAGGGCCTCTGCATCCGGACGGTCGGCATTGGTTTTCTTTCCCTCTCGTTGCTATGCATCACCATGATCTTGTGTGTGCGTAGGAAATTTTTGAAATTACTCGTTCCCCTACGGTGGCATCGAGCCTAGGTTTTATCGTTGATGTTATATGCGAGTAGAACACAAGTTAGTTGTGGGCGATACAAGTCATCTGCTTACCGGCATGTCATACTTTGGTTGGCGGTATTGTGAGATGAAGTGGCCGGACCGATATTGCAGCGTCGCTTATGCGAGACTGGTTTCACCGTTCTGAGCACTTTCGTGCTTAAAGGTGGTTGGCGGGTGTCTGTCTCTCTCACTTTAGCTGAATCGAGTGTGGCTATGCCCGGTCCTTGCGAAGGTTAAAACAGCACCAACTTGACAAACTATCGTTGTGGTTTTGATGCGTGGTAAAGCGGTTCTTGCTCAGCCCGTAGCAGCCACGTAAAACTTGCAACAACAAAGTAGAGGGCGTCTAACTTGTTTTTGCAGGGCATGTTGTGATGTGATATGGCCAAGACATGATGCTATATTTTATTGTATGAGATGATCATTTTTGTAACGAAGTTATCGGCAATGGCGAGAACCATATGGTTGTCGCTTTATTGTATGAAATGCAAGCATACTGTAATTGCTTTACTTTATCACTAAGCGGTAGCGATAGTCGTAGAAGCAATAGATGGCGTAAATGACAACGATGCTACGATGGAGATCAAGGTGTCGGCGGTGGCGATGGTGATCACGGCGGTGCCGGAGATGGAATCACAAGCACAAGATGATGATGGCCATATCATATCACTTATATTGATTGCATGTGATGTTTATCCTTTATCCATCTTATCTTGCTTTGATTGCGGTAGCATTTTAAGATGACCTCTCACTAAAATTATCAAGAAGTGTTCTCCACAGTATGCACCGTTGCCAAAGTTAAATCGTGCCCGGACACCACGTGATGGTGGGTGTGATAAGCTCTCGTCCATCTACAGCGGGTGCAAGCCAGTTTTGCACCAGCGGAATACTCAGGTTAAACTTGACGAGCCTAGCATATGCAGATATGGCCTCGAAACACGGAGACCGAAAGGTCGAGCGTGAATCATATAGTAGATATGATCAACATAGTGATGTTCACCATTGAAAACTACTCCATCTCACGTGATGATCGGTTATGGTTTAGTTGATTTGGATCACGTGATCACTTAGATGACTAGAGATGTCTATCTAAGTGGGAGTTCTTAAGTAATATGATTAATTGAACTTAAATTTATCATGAACTTAGTACCTAATAGTATTTTGCTTGCCTATGTTTGTTTGTAGATAGATGGCTCGTCTTTGTTGTTCGTTGAATTTTAATCGTCCTTGAAAGCAAAGTTGAAAGATGATGGTAGCAATTACGGACTGGGTCCGTAACACGAGGATTATCCTCATTGCTGCCTGGAAAAGTTATGTCTGGAAGCACCCACAGGTGCGAACTGCTTCTTGATCTGGCGACAGCGTTAAAGCGTCTGGCGAGCAAAGCTGATGACTACTATATAGTTCGGTGTGCCTTGCTACGGCTTAGAACCGGGCCTTCAACGGCGTTTTGAGCGTCATGGAGCATATGAGATGTTCGAGGAGTTGAAGTTAATATTTCAAGCAAATGCCGGATTGAGAGATATGAAGTCTCCAATAAGTTCTATAGCTGAAAGATGGAGGAGAATAGTTACGTCGGTGAACATATACTCAAAATGTGCAGGTATAATAATCACTTGATTCAAGCTGGGAGTTAATCTTCGGATGATAGCGTCATTGACAGAATTCTCCAATCACTGCCACCAAGCTACAAGAGCTTTGTGATGAACTATAATATGCAAGGGATGAACAAGACTATTCGAGCTCTTAGCAATGCTAAAAGCTGCGGAGGTAGAAATCAGAAGGAGCATCAAGTGTTGATGGTCGACAAGACCACTAGTTTCAAGAAAAGGGCAAAGGGAAGAAGAGGGAACTTCAAGAAGAACAGCAAGCAAGTTGCTGCTCAAGAGAAGAAACCCAAGTGCGGACCTAAGCACTGGCGAAGTGCTTCTCTGCAAGCGAGACTAGTCCTTTGGAGCGGAACTGCCCCAAGTATTTGGCGGATAAGAAGGATGGCAAAGTGAACAAAGTATATGTGATATACATGTTATTGATGTGTACCTAACTAGAGCTCATGATAGCTTTTGGGTATTTGATCTTGGTTACATTGCTAATATTTGGAACTCGAAGCAGGGACTACGGAATAGCGAGCAGCGGCCAGGGCGAGGTGGCGATGCGGCGTGGGAAGCGGTTCCAAAGTCGATGTGATCGCGGTCGACCGCTACCTCTACATCTACCTTGAGGATTAATTTTAGACCTGAATAATTGTTATTTGGTGCCGGCGTTGAGCATGAACATTATATCTGGATCTTGTTTGATGCGAGGCGGTTATTCATTAAATCGAGAGAATAATGGTTGTTCTATTTATATGAGTAATATCTTTTATGGTCATGCACCCTTGAAGAGTGGTCTATTTTATTGAATCTCGATTGTAGTGATACACATATTCATAGTGTTGAAACCAAAAGATGCGAGTTGATAATGATAGTGCAACTTATCGTGTACTTGCCGTTTGGGCCATATTGGTGTAAAAGCGCATGAAGAAACTCCATCTTGATGGACTTTTGGAATCACTTGATTATGAATCACTTGGTACTTGCGAACCGTGCCTTATGGGCAAGATGACTAAAACGCCGTTCTCGGAACTATGGGCGAGCAACTAATTTGTTGGAAATCATACATCTGATGTTTGTGGTCAATGAATGTTGAAGCTTCATGGCGAATATCGTTATTTTCTCACCTTCACAGATGATTTGAGCGAGATATGGGTATATCTACTTAATGAAACACAAGTCTGAAACATTTGAAAAGTTCAAAGAATTTCAGAGTGAAGTGGAAAATCATTGTAACAAGAAAATAAAATTTCTAAGATCTAATCATGGAGGAGAATATTTGAGTTCTGAGTTTGGTCTACACTTGAAACAATGTGGAATAGTTTAGCAACTCCGCCACAGGAACACCACAGCGAAATGGTGTGTCGAGCGTCATGTCGTACTTTACTAGATATGGTGCGATCTATGGTGTCTCTTACTGATTTACGCTATCGTTTTGGGGTTATGCTTTAGAGGCGGCGCATTCACGTTAAATAGGGCACCATCAAAATCCATTGAGGCGGCGCCTTATGAGCTGTGGTTTGGCAAGAAACCAAAGTTATCGTTTCTCAAAGTTTGGGGCTGCGATGCTTATGTGAAGAAACTTCAACGGATAAGCTCGAACCCAAATTGGAGAAATGTGTCTTCATAGGATACCCAAAAGAGGCTGTTGGGTACACCTTCTATCACAGATCTGAAGGCAAGACATTCGTTGCTAAGAATGGATCCTTTCTAGAAGGAGTTTCTCTCGAAAGAAGTGAGTGGGAGGAAAGTAGAACTTGATGAGATAGCTGTATCTACTCCCTTATTGGAAAGTAGTTCATCACAAGAACGGTTCTGTGACAACTACACCAATTAGTGAGGAAGCTAATGATAATGATCATGAAACTTCAGATTATGTTTCTGCTTGAACCTCGTGGGTCTACGAGTAAGATCCGCACGAGTGATGCGGTAATCCTATTACGGAAGTCATGTTACTTGACCATGATGAACCTCGAACTATGAGGCGATGATGAGCCAGATTCCACAAAATGGCTAGAAGCCATGAAATCGAGATGGGATCCATGTATGAAAATAAAGTGTGGACTTTGGTTGACTTGCCGATGATCGGCAAGCCATTGAGAATACATGGATCTTTAAGAAGAAGGCGGCTGATGGTAATGTAGCTGTCTATAAAGCTCGACTTGTTGCAAAAGGTTTTCGACAAGTTCAAGGGTTGACTACGATGAGACTTTCTCACCCGTAGCGATGCTTAAGTCTGTCCGAATCATGTTAGCAATTACTGCATTTTATGATTATGAAAGTTGGCAAATGGATGTCAAAGCTGCATTCTGAATGAATTCTGGAAGAAGAGTTGTATATGATGCAACGAGAAGGTTTTGTTGATCAAAAGGTGCTAACAAAGTGTGCAAGCTCAGCGTTCCATTTATGGACGGTGCAAGCATCTCGGAGTTGGAATAAGCGCTTTGATAGTGTGATCAAAGCATATGGTTTTATCTGAGACTTTTGGAGAAGCTTTGTATTTACAAGAAAGTGAGTGGGAGCTGTGTAGCATTTCTAATTTTATATGTAGATGACATATTATTAATTGGAAATGATATAGAATTCTGGATAGCATAAAGGGATACTTGAATAAAAGTTTTTCAATGAAAGACCTCGGTGAAGCTGCTTGACATATTGGGCATCAAGATCTATAGAGATAGATCAAGGCGGCTTAATAGGACTTTCACAAAGCACATACCTTGACAAAATTTTGAAAAAGTTCAAAATGGATCGAGGCAAAGAAAGGGTTCTTGCCCGTGCTACAAGGTGTGAAGTTGAGTCAAACTCAATGCCCGACCACGGCGGAAGATAGAGAAAATGAAAAATGTTCCTATGCTTGACCATAGGCTCTATCATGTATGCAATCTTGTGTACGGACTGCGGATGCTTAGCAATAAGCTTGGCGGGAAGGTACCAAAGTAATCGAGTGGATCTTTGGACAGCGGTCAAGAACATCTGAAATACGAAAAGGACTAAGGATATGTTTCTCGTATATGGAGGTGACAAAGAGCTAGTCATAAATGGTTACGTCTATGCAAGATTTGACCTTGATCCGGACGATTCTAAATGCAAACCGGATCGTATTTTTATTAAGCGGTGGAGCTGTAAGTTGGTGCAGTTCTAAACAAAGCGTCGTGGCGGGATCTACATGTGAGCGGAGTACATAGCTGCTTGAGCAGCAAATGAAGGATGCGGATGAAGGAGTTCATTTCGATCTAGGTGTCATACCTAGTGCATCGGGACCAATGAAGATCTTACGTGACAAAACTGGTGCAATTGCCTTGGCAAAGGAATCAGATTTCACAAGAGGACCAAGCACATCAAGAGGCGCTTCAATTCCATTCGGGACCAAGTCCAAGTGGGAGACATAGAGATTTGCAAAATACATACGGATCTGAATGTTGCGAGATCCGTTGACTAAACCTCTCTCACGAGCCAAACATGATCAGCACCAAGACTCCATGGGTGTTAGAATCATTACTATGTAATCTAGATTATTGACTCTAGTGCAAGTGGGAGACTGAAGGAAATATGCCCTAGAGGCAATAATAAAGTTACTATTTATTTCCTTATATCATGATAAATGTTTATTATTCATGCTAGAATTGTATTAACGGAAACATGATACATGTGTGAATACATAGACAAGCGAGTGTCACTACTATGCCTCTACTTGACTAGCTTGTTAATCGAAGATGGTTATGTTTCCTAGCCATAGACACGAGTTGTCATTTGATTAACGGGATCACATCATTAGGAGAATGATGTGATTGACATGAACCATTCAGTTAGCTTAGCACCCGATCGTTTAGTATGTTGCTATTGCTTTCTTCATGACTTATACATGTTCCTATGACTATGAGATTATGCAACTCCGTTTACGGAGGAACACTTTGTGTGCTACCAAACATCTAGCGTATGCTGGGTGATTATAAAGGTGCTCTCTGGTGTCTCGAAGGTACTTGTTGGGTTAGCGTATTTCAAGATTAGGATTTGTCCTCCGAATGTCGGAGAGGCATCTCTGGGCCCTCTCGGTAATGCACATCACATAAGCCTTGCAAGCAATGCAATTAATGAGTTAGTTGTGAGATGATGTATTACGGAGCGAGTAAAGAGACTTGCGGTGCTTGAGATTGAACTAGGTATTGGATACCGGCGATCGAATCTAGGGCAAGTAACATACCGATGACAAAGGAACAAGCGTATGTTGTTATGCGGTCTGACCGATAAAGATCTTCGTAGAATATGTAGGAACCAATATGAGCATCCAGGTTCGCTATTGGTTATTGACCGGAGACTTGTCTCGGTCATGTCTACGTGTTCTCGAACCGTAGGGTCCATTGCGCTTAAGGTTTCGATGGCGGTTATATTATGAGTTTATGAGTTTTGATGTACGAAGGAGGTGAGTCCGGATGAGATCGGGGACATGACAAGGAGTCTCGAAATGGTCGGCGTAAAGATCGATATATTGGGCGACTATATTCGTGTTGGAAATATGCCTAGAGGCAATAATAAAAGTATTATTATATTTCAATGTTCATGATAATTGTCTTTTGTTCATGCTATAAGCTGTATTATCCGGAAATCGTAATACGCGTGTAAACACTTAGACCCCAATATGTCCCTAGTGAGCCTCTAGTTGACTAGCCCGTTGTGATCAATAGATAGTCATGGTTTCGACTATGGACATTGGATGTCGTTGATAACGGGATCACATCATTAGGAGAATGATGTGATGGACAAGACAATCCTAAGCATAGCATAAAAGATCGCATAGTTAGTTTGCTAGTAAGCTTTGCCAATGTCAAGTATCTCTTCCTTCGACCATGAGATCATGTAACTCCGGTTACCGTAGGAGTGCCTTGGGTGTATCAAGCGTCCTGGCGTGGCGGGTGACTATAAAGGTGCATTACGGTATCACCGAAAGTATCATTGGGTTGACACGGATCGAGGCGGGATTTGTCCTCCGTATGGCGGAGAGGTATCTCTGGGCCCTTTCGGTAATGCATCATCATAATGAGCTCAAGTTGACCAAGGTGTTGGTACGGGATCATGCATTCTGTGCGAGTAAAGTGACTTGCGATGCGAGACTGAACAAGGTATTGGGATACCGGCGATCGAGTCTCGGGCAAATAACGTACCGATTGACAAAGGAATTGCATACGAGGTTTGATCGAATCCTCGACATCGTGGTTCAACCGATGAAATCATCGAGGAGCATGTAGGAGCCAACATGGGTATCAGGACCCGCTGTTGGTTATTGCCGAAGTCGTCTCGGTCATGTCGCATGTCTCCCGAACCGTGGGGTCTACACATAAGGTTCGGTGGCCTAGGGTTAGTAGGAAGTCAAGTATGTGACTACGAATGTTGTTGATTCGGATGAGATCCGGACGTCACGAGGAGTTCGGAAGGTCGAAGGTAAAGATTTATATATGGGAAGTTGTTAAAGGACAGGAAAGTTTGAGGGCATACGGTATTATCTGGGGCCACGGAAGGTTCGAGGGTCCACGGGAGAGCCACCCCTCCGGGGGCCCTGGGCTGCGTGGGGAGGTGGCCAGCCTGTTGGGCTGGCGCACCCCCCCTGAGCCCTTGCGCCTAGGGTTGAGGGAACCCTAGAGGCGCCCCCTTGCAGGGGCAAGTCCCCCCCTTAGCCGCGCGCCCCCTCTAGATGGGATCTAGAGGGGCCTTCTCTCCTTCCCCTATTAATAAGAGGTGAGGGAGGCAGCCGCACCAAGCCAAGGCGCAGCCCTCCCTCCCAACACCTCTCCTCCTCCATAGCGCTTGGCGAAGCCACAGCCGAGATCTTGCTTCTCCACCATCCTGCCTGCCGTCGTCTTTGCCGGTGGAGCTGTCTTCTCAACCTCTCCTTCCTCCTTGCTGGATCAAGATGGAGGAGGCGTCACTCGTCCCGTCGTGTGTTGAGCAGCGGAGGTGCTGTCCGTTCAGCACTTGGACATCGGTGATCTGAATCGCGTCGAGTCGACTCCATCATCACCTTGCAAGCTTCCGCCGCGATCTACAAGTGGTATGTAGATGCAAACTCTCTCCCAATACTCGTTGCTTAGATGAACTCATAGATGGATCTTGGTGAAACCGTGGGAAAATTTTAATTTTACTGCAGCGTTCCCCAACGGTGGCATCATGAGCTAGGTCATCGTAGTTCTCTAATGCAGAGTAGAACACAATTTGTTGTGGGCGTTGATCTTGTCATCTTACTTGCCTCTACTAGTCTTTTCTTGCTCAGCGGTATTGTGGGATGAAGCGGCTGGACCAACCTTACGTACACTTCGTGAGACCGGTTCCACCGACTAACATGCACTAGTTGCATAAGGTGGCTGGCGGGTGTCTGTCTCTCCACTTTAGTTGGGCGGATTCGATGAACAGGGCCCTTATGAAGGGTAAATAGAAGTTGACAAAAATCACGTTGTGGTGATTAGTAGGTAAGAAAAGCGTTCTTGCTAGAACCCAATGCAGCCACGTAAAGATGCAACAACAATTAGAGGGCGTCTAACTTGTTTTTGCAGCGATTGATCATGTGATGTGATATGGCGAGAAGTTGTGATGAATGATGAATTGTGATGTATGAGATCATGTTCTTGTAATAGGATTCACGACTTGCATGTTGATGAGTATGACAACGGCAGAGAACCATAGGAGTTGTCTTTATTTTTTGTATGACCTGCGTGTCATTGAAGAGCATCATGTAAACTACTTTACTTTATTGCTAAACATTAGTCATAGAAGTAGAAGTAGTCGTTGGCGTGACAACTTCATGAAGACACGATGATGGAGATCATGATGATGGAGATCATGGTGTCAAGCGGTGACAAGATGATCATGGAGCCCGAAGATGGAGATCAATGGAGCTTTATGATATTGGCCATATCATGTCACAACTATATAATTGCATGTGATGTTTATTATGTTTATGCATCTTGTTTACTTAGGGATGACGGTAGTAAATAAGATGATCCTTACAAAATTTCAAGAAGTGTTCTCCCCTAAGCGTGCACCGCTGCTACAGTTAAATCGCTTCTAAGCACCACGTGATGATCGGGTGTGATGGATTCTTACGTTCACATACAGCGGGTGTAAGACAGTTTTACTGGCGAAAACACTTAGGGTTAACCAGCGAGCCTAGCATGTGCGGACATGGCCTCGGAACACGGAGACGAAAGGTCGAACACGAGTCGTATGGAAGATCGATCAACATGAAGATGTTCACCGGCGATGACTAGTCCGTCTCACGTGATGATCGGACACGGGCTAGTCGACTCGGATCGTGTAACACTTAGATGACTAGAGGATGTCTAATCTAAGTGGGAGTTCATAATTTGATTAGAACTTTATTATCATGAACTTAGTCTAAAACCTTTGCAAATATGTCTTGTAGATCAATGGCCAGCGCTAATGTCAACATGAACTTCAGCGTTCCTAGAAAACCAAGCTGAAAGATGATGGCAGCAACTATCTGATTGGGTCCGAACACGAGATCATCCTCATAGCTGCCGGAAGCAATATGTCCTAGAAGGACCGCTAGGTGGCGCTCCGTCGAGAGAACCAAGGCGTTATGAGCGGCAGCAAGCTCGTCTGATGATTACTCCCTCGTTCGGTCGGCATGCTTTACGACTTAGAACCGGGGCTCCAAAAGCGTTTTGAGCACCACGGAGCATATGAGATGTTGAAGAGCTGAAACTAGTTTTCCAAGCTCATGCCGGGTCGAGAGATTTGATGTCTCCGACAAGTTCTCTGATTGTAAGATGGAGGAAAACAGTTACTGTCGGTGAGCACATCACGAAGATATGCAGGTTGCTGTCGTATGACCGGTGAACATAAACCTCCCGGATAGGCGGTCATTGGCAGAATCCTCGATCGCTCCCACCAAGCTACAAGAGCTTTGTGATGAACTACAACATGCGAGGATGGTAAAGACCATTCTGAAGTGTTCTCGATCTGAAGTCGTGAGGCTGAAATCAAAAGGAACATCAAGTGTTGATGGTCAATAAGACCACTAAGTTCAAGAAGGGCAAGGGTAAGAAGAACTTCAAGAAGGGCGGCAAAAGGATGTTGCAGCGCCCGTAAGCTTATTCTTGCGGGAAGAAGTCAAAGAATGGACCCAAGCACGAGGTGAGTGCTTTTATTGCAAGGGAAGGGTCACTTGAGCGGAACTGCCCCAAATACTTAGCGGATAAGAAGGCTGGCAACACCAAAGGTATATTTGATATACATGTAATTGATGTGTACCTTACGATTACTCGTAGTAACTCACAGGTATTTGATACGGTGCCGTTGCTCATATTTGTAACTCACGGCAGGAGCTGCGGAATAAGCGGAGGCTGGCGAAGGGCGAGGTGACGATCTTGGCGTCGGGAATGGTTCAGTCGATGTGATCGCCGTCGACGCGCTGCCTCTACATTTACCCACGGGATTAGTTTTGAACCTTAATAATTGTTATTTAGTGCCATGTTTGAGCATGAACATTGTATCTGGATCTCGTTTAATCTGAGATGGCTACTCATTTAAGTCTGAGAATAATGGTTGTTCGATTTATATGAAATATGTTTTATGGTCATGCTCCGATGGTCAATGGTTTATTCTTAATGAATCTCGGCGTAATATTACACATGTGCATAGTGTGGATGCCAAAAGATGTAAAGTTGATAACGATAGTCCCACATACTTGTGTACTTTGCCGCCTTGGTCACATTGGTGTCAAGCGCATGAAGAAGCTCCATCTGATGGACTTTTAGAGTCTCTTGATTATGAATCGTTTGACACATGCGAACCATGCCTCTTGGGCAAAATGACCAAGACTCCGTTCTCGGAACAATGGGCGAGCAACCAACTTGTTGGAAATCATACATACCGATGTATGCGGTCCAATGGCGTTGAGGCTCGCGGAGGATATCGTTATGTTCTCACTCTCCTGATGACTTGAGTAGATATGGGTATGTCTACTTAATGAAACACAAGTCTGAGACCTTTGAAAAGTTCAAGGAATTTCAGAGTGAGGTAGAGAATCAACGTGACGAAAGATAAAATTCTTCTGATCGGATCGTGGAGGAGAATACTTAAGTCACGAGTTTGGCACACACTTAAGGAAATGTGGAATAGTTTCACAACTCACGCCGCTGGAACACCTCGGTGAAGCGGTGTGTCGAGCGTCGTGTCGCACTCTATTGGATATGGTGCGGTCTATGATGTCTCTTACCGATTTACGCTATCATTTTGGGGATCGCTCTAGAGACAACTACATTCACTTTAAATAGGGCACCGTCTAAATCCGTTGAGGCGACACCGTATGAATTATGGTTTGGGAAGAAACCTAAGGTATCGTTTCTAAAAGTTTGGGGATCGATGCTTATGTCAAAAACTTCAACTGAAAAGCTCGAACCCAAGTCGGAAAAATGTGTATTCATAGGATACCCTAAGGAAGCTGTCGGGTATACCTTCTACTTAAGATCCGAAGGCAAGATCTTTGTTGCCAAGCGGATGCTTTACGGAAAAAGTTTCTCTCGAAAGAAGTAAGTGGGAGGAAAGTAGAACTTCGATGAAGTACTACCTCTCGAGCAGGGAAAGTGGTGCAGCGCGAAACCGTTCTGTGATGCCACTTGGTGAAGAGGAAAACAATGATGATGATCAAGGTACTTGGATCAAGTTGCTCTTGAACCTCGAAGGTCCACGAGGACACGTTCCGCACAGTGAATGCAGCAACCCTATCATGGAAATCATGTTGTTAGACAACAATGAACCTTGAACTATGAAGAAGCAATGGCGGGCCCGATTCCAACAAATGGCTTGAAGCCATGAAATCCGAGATAGAATCCATGTATGAAAACAAAGTATGGACTTTGCAGACTTGCCCGATGATCGTGACGATAGAAAATAAATGGATTTTTAAGAAGAAGGCGGATAGCGGATGGTAATATTACCATCTATAAGGCTCGACTTGTCGCTAAGGGTTATCGACAAGTTCAAGGGATTGACTCTGACGAGACATTCTCTCCGTGGCGAAGCTAAAGTCCGTCCGAATCATGTTAGCAATTGCGCATACTATGATTATGAGATATGGCAGATGGGCGTTAAAGCGGCATTCCTTAGCGGACATCTTAAGGAAGAGCTGTATATGATGCAGCGGAAGGTTTTGTCGATCCTCGGGATGCTAACAAAGTATGCAAGCTCCAGCGATCCATTTATGGACTGGTGCAAGCATCTCGGAGTTGGAACATTCGCTTTGATGAAATGATCAAAGCGTTTGGGTTATCTTGAGACTTATGGAGAAGCTGCGTTTACAAGAAAGTGAGTGGGAGCTCTGTAGCATTTCTCCTATTATATGTAGATGACATACTATTGATGGGAAATGATACAAAACTTCTGGACAACATTAAGGCCTACTTGAATAAGTGCTTTTCAATGAAGGACCTTGGAGAAGCTGCTTATATATTAGGCATCAAGATCTATAGAGATAGATCGAGGGCGCCTCATAGGTCTTTCACAAAGCACATACCTTGATAAGATTTTGAAGAGGTTCAAAATGGATCAGTCCAAGAAGGGTTCTTGCCTATGTTACAAGGTGTGAGATTGAGCTCGGCTCGATCACCGACCACGGCAAAAGATAAAGAAGAGATGAGTGTCATCCCTATGCTTCAGCCATAGGATCTATTATGTATGCCATCTTTGTGTACGGACCGATGTAAACCTTGCCGTAAGTTTGGTTGCAAGATACCAAAGTAATCCCGGCAAGGAACAACTGGACAGCGGTCAAGAATATCTGAAGTACGAAAAGGACAAAGGACATGTTTCTCGTTTATGGAGGAGGCGAAGAGCTCGTCGTAAAGGGTTCGTCGACACTAACCCGACTCAGATCTGGATGACTCTAAGTCACAAACCGGATCGTGTATATGTTGAATGGTGGAGCGGTGAGCTGGTGCGGCTGCAAAGCGAAGCGTCGTGGCGGGATCTACATGTGAAGCGGAGTACATGGCAGCCTCGGAGGCAGCGCATGAAGCGATTTGGGTGAAGAGTTCATCACCAACCTAGGAGTCATACCCAATGCGTCGGGGCCAATCAAACTCTTACGTGACAACACTGGAGCTATTGCCCTTGCCAAGGGCCAGGTTTCACAAGAAGACCGAGCACATCAAGCGTTGTTTCAACTCCATCCACGAAAATGTTCAAGATGGAGACATAGATATTTGCAAAGTGCACACGGATCTGAATGTCGCGAGATCCGTTGACTAAACTCTCTCAGCGTGCAAAACATGATCAACACGAGAACTCTATGGGTGTTCGATTCATCACAATGTAACTAGATTGGTGACTCTAGTGCAAGTGGGAGACTGTTGGAAATATGCCCTAGAGGCAATAATAAAAGTATTATTATATTTCAATGTTCATGATAATTGTCTTTTGTTCATGCTATAAGCTGTATTATCCGGAAATCGTAATACGTGTGAACACTTAGACCCCAATATGTCCCTAGTGAGCCTCTAGTTGACTAGCCCGTTGTGATCAATAGATAGTCATGGTTTCACGACTATGGACATTGGATGTCGTTGATAGCGGGATCACATCATTAGGAGAATGATGTGATGGACAAGACAATCCTAAGCATAGCATAAAAGATCGCATAGTTAGTTTGCTAGTAAGCTTGCCAATGTCAAGTATCTCTTCCTTCGACCATGAGATCATGTAACTCCGGTTACCATAGGAGTGCCTTGGGTGTATCAAGCGTCTAGCGTGGCGGGTGACTATAAAGGTGCATTACGGTATCTCGAAAGTATCATTGGATTGACACGGATCGAGGCGGGATTTGTCACTCCGTATGGCGGAGAGGTATCTCTGGGCCCCTCGGTAATGCATCATCATAATGAGCTCAAGTTGACCAAGGTGATGTACGGGATCATGCATTCTGATGCGAGTAAAGTGACTTGCGATGCTGAGGCTGAACAAGGTATTGGGATACCGGCGATCGAGTCTCGAGCAAATAACGTACCGATTGACAAAGGAATTGCATCGAGGGTTTGATCGAATCCTCGACATCGTGGTTCAACCGATGAAATCATCGAGGAGCATGTAGGAGCCAACATGGGTATCCATACCCGCTGTTGGTTATTGCCCAAAAGTCGTCTCGGTCATGTCGCATGTCTCCCGAACCGTAGGGTCTACACATAAGGTTCGGTGGCGCTAGGGTTAGTAGGAAGTCAAATATGTGACTACCGAATGTTGTTGAGTCCGGATGAGATCCCGGACGTCACGAGGAGTTCGGAAGGGTCGGAGGTAAAGATTTATATATGGGAAGTTGTTAAAGGACACGGAAAGTTTGGGGCATACGGTGTATCAGGGGCCCGGGAGGGCCACCCTCCCGGGGGCATGGGCTGCGTGGGGAGGTGGCCAGCCTGGTGGGCTGGCGCACCCCTCTCTGGGCCCTTGCGCCTGGGGTTGAGGGAACCCTGGAGGCGCCCCCCTTGCAGAGGCAAGTCCCCCTCCCTTGGCCGCCGCCCCCTCTAGATGGGATCTAGAGGGGCGGCCCCTCTCCCTTCCCCTATAAATGGGGGTGAGGGAGGCAGCCGCACCCAAGCCAGGCGCAGCCCTCCCTCCCAACACCTCTCCTCCTCCATAGCGCTTGGCGAAGCCACAGCCGAATCTTGCTTCTCCACCATCCTGCCTTGCCGTCGTCTTTGCGGTGGAGCTGTCTTCCTCAACCTCTCCTTCCTCCTTGCTGGATCAATCGGAGGAGGCGTCACTCGTCCGTCGTGTGTTGAGCAGGAGGTGCTTTCCGTTCAGCACTTGGACATCGGTGATCTGAATCACGTCGAGTCGACTCCATCATCACCTTGCAAGCTTCCGCCGCGATCTACAAGTGGTATGTAGATGCAAACTCTCTCCCAATACTCGTTGCTTAGATGAACTCATAGATGGATCTTGGTGAAACCGTAGGGAAAAATTTAATTTTCTGCAGCGTTCCCCAACAATTCGGACATCGGAAGGTTCGAGTGGTTGGGTATTTTTGAATTACCGGGGAGTTCACGGGAATACGGGGAGAAGTATTGGGCCTTATTGGGCCATCTGGGGAAGAGAGAGGGGCTGCCTAGGGCAGGCCGTCGCCCCAAGGCCTAGTCGGGTGGACTAGGGGGGAGGCTGCCCCCTCCTTCCTTCCTTCTCCCTCCCCTTCCTTGTCTCCTACTCCTAATACTTGGAAGGATTCCTAGTTGGACTAGGAAGGGAATCCTACTCGGTGGGAGTAGGACTCCCCTAAGGCGCTCCATAGAGAGGCGGCCTCCCCTCCTCCACTCCTTTATATCTCACGGGGCAGGGGCACCCCATAGACACACAAGTTGATCTTCGTGATCGTTCCTTAGCAGTGTCTGGTGCCCCCTCCACGATATTACACCTCGGTCATATTGTAGCGGTGCTTAGGCGAAGCCTGCGGCAGTTGAACATCAAGATCGTCCTGCCGCCGTCGTCTTGTGGAACTCCTCCGAAGCTTTCTGGATCGGGCCGGGGTGCGTCATCGAGCTGTCGTGTGTCAAGAACTTCGGAGGTGCGAATGCGGTGCTTGGATCGGTTGGACGGGAAGGCGTCGACTACTTCCTCTATGTTGCGTCAGCGTTTCGCTTGGTCTACAAGTGCGTAGACAACCTCTCCCCTCTCGTTGCTATGCATCACCATGATCTTCTGTGTGCGTAGGAAATTTTTTGAAATTACTACGTTCCCCTACACCCTCTCCGGTGTCTATATAAACCGGAGGGTTTTAGTCCGTAGGACGAACAATCATTACAACAATCATACCATAGGCTAGCTTCTAGGGTTTAGCCTCCTTGATCTCGTGGTAGATCCACTCTTGTACTACCCATATCATCAATATCAATCAGCGGGAGTAGGGTTTTACCTCCATCGAGAGGGCGAACACAGGTAAAACCATCATGTCCCTTGTCTCCTGTTACCATCCGCCTAGACGCACAGTTTCGGACCCCCTACCCGAGATCCGCCGGTTTTGACACCGACAGTGCTCCTCCGTCATCCCCAACCAAGGGCCGCCCTTTGAATGCCCCAATCCACCTGCGCCGACCAGGCGCAGCGAACAAGGTTGCGCCACAGACCTTTGCTGCCTGTCGTTAACCCCCTTCCCATATTTTCACATAGTGCTCTCGTGTTCGATGAAATGTTCGAACGTTTTTTATTCTTTCAGCCATACTTCTAGGTCACCAATGGATTCGTCGTGGAATGATGGCTATGGAAATGATGATATCGACGAATTCATATTCAACGAGCTCATCACGTCCTCGGATTCAGACGATGAGGATGCTAAAATGATGATGATGATGAACAACCAAGCGGAAATGGAGAAGGCGGAGGAGCATGTCCTGAACTTCAAGGGTTCTATCAAGGGCGGGCGCTATTCCCGAGATAGGATTGTCGGTCTTGGCTACTTTACTTGATCCCAACATTTCATGGAACTTTCTTTCTTCGTCACTACCAGATGAGCAGAAAGTTGTTCCTTTGGTAGTGGAAGGCGTGGAGAAGGCTGTATCACTAGTGGAAAAACAGGCTTTCCGTCCAGCCCATAAGTCGCGAAGCTGTAGGAACGCGACCAATGGGACCTTTAATCATGATTACGGAGGTGAACGCGACCAAACTGAGCCTGGGCGCTCGGTGGCCAGCTGGTGCGTGAGGGGCTTTAGTCGCGGTTGGCCGAGGCCAACCACGACTAAAGGTCTTGAGCACCTTTAGTCCGAGTTTGCCAGGCCAACGCGACTAAAGCCCTCCCTATATATACCCATCCAGCAGCCAACACTTAGCCATTTGGAGCCATTCTCTTCACAAGTGGGTGTAGGTTTGCTTTTGGTTCCTCTTATGCACATAAGGTGTTTGATGAAATGCCCCAAGAGCATGAAACAAACATGACATGAAATGTTGGAGCCACACTCTTGATCGCGGTTAGCAACTTGATGAACCTTTGATGTGTCAATATGCATGTGTGTAGTTCATAACAAATGCATGATGGTTAATTATATATTTTATATTATAATAATGCGGATGAATCGGCAATGGATGTCTGATAACCGACTCTCCGTGAGTTCACTCTGGGTTTGAAAGATTTCCTCGTAGTGGCTAATCACGAACAAGCGGGGGGTTTTGTTATCATCCATGTGTTATCTGTAAGAATGAGAAGGTTACTCTTCCTCAAGAGTTGTTCACATGCATCTGCTTGAAGGGTTTCATGCCAAGCTATAATTGTTGGACCAAGCATGGAGAAAGAGGGCTTATAATGGAAGAAGATGAAGAAGGGATGATTTCATCGATGAAAGCTATCTTGCTCATTTCGGTGATACTTTCATGGAGGATCTTTGAAGGTGAAGGGAAGGTGAAGAAGAGGCGTGATGATCCGTTGATGATCTTGGTGGGACCATTCTTGATGCGGAGGCAGCTGGCCCGAAAAGGAGAGGAGAATTTGGATCGCATGTTAGAGGATCCTGAAAGCGCTGTACCCGGATGCGATGATGGTGCGAAAAAATTGGGCTGCACTGGATTTGCTGAAATGGAAGGCGAGGCGGTGTAGGTGACTCGGCATTTGAAAACTTCTGAAAATGTTGAAGAATATGTTTCCAAGGATAACGAGTTGCCCTTGATCGTCTGAAGCAAAGAAGGTTATGCGCCCTCTAGGTTTAGAGGTTACGAAGATACATGCATGCATCACATTTGCATCCTCTACATGATGAATCGAGAATTTGAATGAATGCCGGTATGCCTTTGCATTGCGTTATAAGATCGGGCGATGACCTGGTAGCGATGTTGAGGCGAAACCGGGAAGGGTTCCGCCAAGGTGATGTGGTATGCTCCTATAATACCACGGTTGAAGCGTCTGTTCATGAATAGAAAGCATGCCAAGTTGTTGCGATGGCACAAAGAAAGCGTAAGTCGGACGGGGAGTTGAGACACACGCGAGATGGAGCATAATGGAGAAAGATTGACGGATGGTTCACAGATTTTGCGGTAGCGCAAGGAACATAAGATTTGCTCTAAATACGGATGGCATGAATCCTTTTGGCGGCGAGCTCAGCCATAGCACTGGCCCGTGACTCTATGCATCTACAACCTTCCTCCTTGGTTGTGCATGAGCGGAAGTTCATTATGATGCGGTGCTCATCCAAGGTCGAAGCAACCCGGCAGCGACATCGATGTGTACCTAAGGCCATTAGTTGATGAACTTTTACGGCTGTGGGGTGGTGTCCGTGTGTGGGATGAGCACAAACAAGAGAATTTGACCTCTGGCGTTGCTTTTCGTAACCATCAACGATTGGCCTGCTCTTAGTAACCTTTCGGGACTGTCAAATAAGGGATACAATGCATGCACGCACTGCTTACATGAGACTAAAGTGTACATTTGCCAAATTGTAAGAAGAGCGTGTACCTTGGGCATCGTCGATTTCTTCGAAAATTCATCGATGAAAGAAAGGCAAGCATTACAGCGGCAAGGCAGATCACGGCGAAGCTGCGGAGCACTGCTTGGTCTTTGAGTATTTGATATGGTCAAGGATTTGAAAGTCATCTTTGGAAAGGGTCTGGCGGACAATCAGTTCGAAGGGAGATGGCGAACGCAGCCATGTGGAAGAAGAAATCTATATTACAGGAGCTAGAATATTGGAAAGTCCTAGAAGTCCGCTCTGCAATCGGCGTGATGCACATTACGAAGAATATTTGCGTGAACCTCCTAAGCTTCTTGGGCGTGTATGGGAAGACAAATGATACAAAGGAAGCCGGCGAGGACCACAGCGTTTGAAAGACCACGATGACCGGCATCGGAATGGTTTCAAGGTCGTGCCGGCTACGCTCGACCAAAGAAGAAGGTCATCTTTTTGAATGCTGAGCGTTATGAAGGTCCGTCTGGATTCTCGTCAATATAAAGGGAATAATAAACATGGCGGAGAAAAAGTTCCAAAACCTGAAGTCTCACGGCGCCACGTGATTATAGCGCAATTGCTTCCGATTGCTTTGAGGGCTCTGCGGAAAATGTTCGATTAGCCATTGTGAAGCTATGTGCATTCCTCAATGCAATCTCTCGAAGGTAATCAATCCAGAAGTTCTACCGCAGTTCTGAGCGATGTGATCCAATGTCTTGTCGATTTCGAGTTGGTGTTCCGCCATCCTTCTTCAATATTATGGCGCACCTCCTGGTTCACCTAGTCGAAGAGATTTCCGTTCTCGGTCTGTATTTCTACACAATATGTTCCCCTTGAGAGGTTCATGGGAGTATTAAAGAAATATGTTAAGTAACCGTGCTAGGCGGAAGGAAGCATCGCCAAAGGGCTATGGAAATGAGGAGGTAATTGAGTTTTGTGTTGACTTTGTTCGACCTTAAGCGATTGGTCTTCCTCGATCGCGGCACGAGGAGACTAAGTGGAAAAACACGATCGGAAGAAATCAACGATATGTATGGAATGACCATTCTCATTGAAGCACACCACCTTGTCTTGACCAATTCCAACAGGTGGCTCCGTGCTTTGAAACACAAGAATATTTCGCTTCGGACAACCGGGAAGCTGAATCTGGATTAGGAAGGCCCACATGGAGACTTTCGGCAGTTGGTTGAAAAACATTTAATGAATGACAATGATGTTGTAGATCATTTGTACATGTTGGCCAAGACACCATCTTGACTATAACGACTTTCCAAAGTGCGAGATAAATGGGAATACATTTTACGATCGCCCAAGATAAAAGAGCACCAACCAAAGCAGTGGTGTCGCTTTGATGCAACAACGAGAATGGGCAAAAGGTCACATATTATGGTTACATAGAGGAGATATGGGAACTTGACTATGGACCCTCCTTTAAGGTCCCTTTGTTCGGTGCAAATGGTTCAAGCTAACGGAGGTGGGGTAAAGGTGGACCAGCAATACGGAATGACAATGGTGGATTTCAACAATCTTGGTTACCTTGACGAACCATTAGTCCTAGCGAAAGATGTCGCTCGGGTTTTCTATGTGAAGGACATGAGTAGCAAACCGAGAAGCGGAAAGATAAGAAAGCGATCGATTACATCATGCGATGATCAAAAGCGCCACATTGTTCTTTCGGGAAAAGAAACATCGTGGGAGTGGAGGACAAGACAGACATGTCGGAAGATTATAATATGTTTGCTGAAATTCCGCCCTTTAAAGTGAACACCGACCCAAGCATTAAGTTAAATGATGAGGATGCTCCATGGATCACGGCTGTCGTAAGCAAGCGGGGACACAAGGGAAGAATTGATGTGTAATAATTTATTGTACCAAACTTTGTATTTGGTCGATGGTGAATGATGTATCAAACCTTTTGTCAAACCTTCAAGGGATTAGTTTTATTTTCTGATTTTTTGATATATAATTGTATTTTTAAGATTTTAAAATGAATTAGTTTTATTTTCTGATTTTAAAAGGAAAAAGGAAGAAGAAGAAAGAAGGAAAAGGAAAAAAAGCAGAAGAAAAAACAGAAGAAAAAGGAAAAGCAGAAGAAAAAACAAGCGAGAAGAAAAAGGAAAAGCGAAGAAAAAAAAACAAGCAGAAGAAAAACATAAGAAAAAAAAAGCAGAAGAAAAGCAGAAGAAAAAAGGAAAAAGGAAGAAAGGAAGAAAAAAAGAAGAAAAAAAAAGAAAAGGAAGAAACAAGCAGAAGAAAAAAGAAGAAAAAGGAAGAAAAAACAGAAGAAAAACAAAATTTAAAATGAATTAGTTTTATTTTCTGATTTTTTGATATATAATTATATTTTTAAGATTTTAATAACATAAATAAATAAGTAATTAGAAACTTTAATAGCAAAAATAATTATCATAAAGTAAAATAAATAAGTAATTAGAAACAAAATAAAATAAAATAAATAAGTTTTTTGTTGTAAGTAGAAACAAAACAAAATAAATAAAGCAAAAATGAAAACAATACAAATTAAGCGAAAACAATACAAATTAAAAAAAACAATACAAATTAAGCAGAAAACAGGCCTTTAGTCGCGGTTGGCGGCGAGACCCATGACTAAAGGTACCCTTTAGTCGCGGTTGGCGGACAAGCGCGACTAAAAATGAAGCATGAGCATAAAAACCCTTTAATCGCTGGTGGCGAGGCAACCAGCGACTAAAAATTACTGCTAATCATGGCTCTCGTGCATAACCGCGACTAAAGTGAGACTATAAATACTCGATTCTCGTCTTCTCCGATTCCCTTTGTTAAATCGCCCTCGCCCTCGGCCTTGCGCTGCCAGCGCCCGATCGGCGCGCGCAAGCCTTGGCGCAGCGCTGCCCAGCCCAAAGCCGCTGCTTGAAAGCCTGCCAGCGCCGCCCCCGTCGATGGCGCCGCCTCCGCCCGTGCCTGCCCTTGCCCCCCGTGCCCTGCGCCCTTGCCGCCCGCCGCCGCCCGCCCGCCTTGCCGTGCCCTGCGCCCTTACCCGCCGCCGCCGCCCGCCGCCCAAGCGCCTACCGCCCGCCGCGGCGCGCCGCCGCCCGTGCCCTGCGCCCTTACCCGCCCGCCGCCGCGCCCGCGCCGCCACCGCCCGCCGCCAGCAGCCACTGCCGTCCTCAGCGTGGCATCGAGAAGAAGAAGAAAGAAGAAAAAGGAAGAAGAAGAAGAAAGAAAGGAAAAAGGAAGAAGAAGAAAAGAAAAGAAAGAAGAAAGAAAGGAGGAAGAAGAAGAAAGAAAAGAAAAAGGAAAAGGAAGAAAAGAAAAGGAAAAGGAAAAGGACTTTTTCTTTTTTCTTTTTTGTTCTTTAATTTTAACTAGTTAATTAGTTTAACAAAAGCGGTAAATAACTTAAAACCTAAACCCCAAAAACAAAAACAACGAGAAAACCGGCCAAAGAAAAACAAAAAGGAAAAAGGAAGAAGAAGAAAGAAGAAGAAAGAAGAAGAAAGGAAAAAGGAAGAAGAAGAAAAAGAAAAGGAAAAGGAAGAAGAAGAAAAGGAAAAGGAAAAAATTTTTTCTTTTTTTTGTTCTTTAATTTTAACTAGTTAATTAGTTTAACAAAAGCGGTAAATAACTTAAAACCTAAACCCCAAAACAAAAAACAACAGAAAACCGGCGAAGAAAAACAAAAAATAAAATGGAGGCGCGTGGGAGGCGATCTTGGAAGTGTTTTGGGATCGAGAGGCGGCGTCTGTGGTGTTTTGGGATCGAGAGGCGGCGAGGTTATACATGTGTGTTGTCCTCGCCTCCCTCTCCGTAACGCCGTCGTCTGCCGCCCGTCTCGCGCTCTCTGTGACACCCTCTCCACCCCTTCCTCGCCCCTCCTTTTGCCACCGCCCTTCGCCACCGCCGCGCCACGCCCCTTCTTCACTTAATTAATTTGTTTTTACTACATGTTTCAGGTGACATAATGGTGGACGATAGAGTGACCCGATTATGGACAACTATGATCCAGACGGTGAAGCACATATGTTGGCATCATAAGCGGCGATATTCAATATGTGCCGACGGAGAAGAAGAAGATGATATCTCTTCTTATCTGAACCTTAATGACGGTGAAGATGAAGGCGCCGTCGACAAGATGATGCGAAGAAAGCGTCGATAAGCGACGATCTTCAAATGGAAGTAGCAACCACCTCCGGTAGCGAGGTATATATATACATTGAGCCTCGGTGATACAAACTAAGCTGATTTGAATAAATATGTGTGTACTAGCAGCGCGACTCTCTTTCTTATTTTAGCCCTCGGCGGATCGTCGAAACAATCGAGTCGTCGTCAAAGCGTGGCGCAACCAGAGCGATGAAACAAGGAGAAACATGCACCATCGCGGTTGTCGGCGATTGCAGCGGCAAGCGGCTGGAGCCCGCAGAAACGCCACCAAGTTTGTCGGCCAATGCGGAGCCATTGTTAGAAACAACGTCTCGATCACCGTCCGAGTGGAATGAGCCAAAGAAGCCGCAATTGATGGTTTCACTTTTGTCGATAAGAGAACAAAAAAGATTGCTTCAAGAAGCTTATGGAACATTTCGTTCTACCTCCGGAATACAACAAATTCGATGAGGAGGGTAACAAGATTGAGGAAAACAAGGAGAGGAGGAGGCTAGTCAAACAGTTAAGCTCTTCATAAGATGGCGGCGCATTCCGAAAATTCAAGCAAAATCTAGCCCGTGACTTTGTCAAGCGAACAAGACTCCAGTTTCACAGGACAATATGAAAGCTGAAACATGATTGGCGAATTTGTGAAGCAAAAGAAATCGGGCAGTTCATTGAAATATCGAAAAAAATAAGGAAAATCGGCTAAGAAGGAGTACAATCATGTTATGGGGCCAGGAGGGTATCGCATTTGGGTGCCTAGGTTGAGAAGATGGAGAATGAGCTGGTAGCGAGAATCCGTCCAGTGCGGAGGATGGGACCCAAGGGCCAAAAAGCTGGTGAATGCGGGCATGGGGAGCGCTGAACCGGAGGCGAGGGAGTGTGTTTACAGGGCAAATTAATTAAACCCACCCAAGCCCTTATTGGCGCAATGAAGGATGCTCAGCGGGGAAGATCAAGTTCAGCGGAGAGAGCGGCGGCGACAAAAGCCCTCGGGAATCCTGAACACGGAGGGCGTGTACGAGGCATGGGGCACATTCCGTGGAAAATAGGGTTCCCCGGGGCCAGGAAGGGTTCGAGGGTCCACAGGGAGCCACCTCGAGGGCCCTGGGCTGCGTGGGGAGGTGGCCAGCCCTGTTGGGCTGGCGCACCCCTCCTGAGCCCCTTCGCCTAGGGTGAGGAACCCTGGGCATGCCTTCCAGGGGCAGTCCACACCACTGCTGCCCCTCTAGATGGGATCTGGGGGCCTCTCCTTCCCCTATAATAAGAGGTGAGGGAGGGTGGCCTTTCTCAAAGCCAGGCGCCCTCCTCCCAACACCTCTCCTCCTCCATAGCGCTTGGCGAAGCCACCAGCCGAGATCTTCCTTCCTCCACCATCTGCAGCAAATCGTCTTGGTGGAGCTGTCTCCTCAACCTCTCCTTCCTCCTTCTGGATCAAGATGGAGGAGGCGTCACTTTCGTCCGTCGTGTGTTGAGCGGAGGTGCTGTCCGTTCAGCACTTGGACATCAGTGATCTGAATCACGTCGAGTCACGACTCCATCATCACCTTGCAAGCTTCGCCGCGATCTACAAGTGGTATGTAGATGCAAACTCTCTCCCAATACTCGTTGCTTAGATGAACTCATAGATGGATCTTGGTGAAACCGTGGGAAAATTTTAATTTTACTAGCGTTCCCCAACGGTGGCATCATGAGCTAGGTCTATGTAGTTCTCTATGCACAGTAGAACACAATTTGTTGTGGGCGTTGATCTTGTCATCTTACTTGCCTCTACTAGTCTTTTCTTGCTCAGCGGTATTGTGGGATGAAGCGGCCGGACCAACCTTACCGTTACGCTACGTGAGACCGGTTCCACCGACTGACATGCACTAGTTGCATAAGGTGGCTGGCGGTGTCTCTCTCTCCACTTTAGTTGGAGCGGATTCGATGAACAGGCCCTTATGAAGGGTAAATAAAGTTGACAAAATCACGTTGTGGTGATTCGTAGGTGAAAAGCGTTCTTTAGAGGGCAATCGCAGCCACGTAAAGATGCAACAACAATTAGAGGGCGTCTAACTTGTTTTGCAGCGATTGATCATGTGATGTGATATGGCCAGAAGTTGTGATGAATGATGAATTGTGATGTATGAGATCATGTTCTTGTAATAGGATTCACGACTTGCATGTCGATGAGTATGACAACGGCGAGAACCATAGGAGTTGTCTTTATTTTTTTGTGACTGCGTGTCATTGAAGAGCATGTATAAACTACTTTACTTTTGCTAAACGTTAGTCATAGAAGTAGAAGTAGTCGTTGGCGTGACAACTTCATGAAGACACGATGATGGAGATCATGATGATGGAGATCATGGTGTCAAGCCGGTGACAAGATGATCATGGAGCCCGAAGATGGAGATCAATGGAGCTTTATGATATTGGCCATATCATGTCACAACTATATAATTGCATGTGATGTTTATTATGTTTATGCATCTTGTTTACTTAGGAATGACGGTAGTAAATAAGATGATCCTTACAAAATTTCAAGAAGTGTTCTCCCTAACTGCACACATGCTACAGTTAAATCGCTTCTAAGCACCGCGTGATGATCGGGTGTGATTCTTACGTTCACATACAGCGGGTGTAAGACAGTTTTACTGCAAAACACTTAGGGTTAACCAGCGAGCCTATGCGGACATGGCCTCGAACACGGAGAAAGGTCGAACACGCGTCGTATGGAAGATACGATCAACATGAAGATGTTCACGTGATGACTAGTCCGTCTCACGTGATGATGGACACGGGCTAGTCGACTTCGGATCGTGTAACATGATGACTAGAGGGATGTCTAATCTAAGTGGGAGTTCATAATTTGATTAGAACTTTATTATCATGAACTTAGTCTAAAACCTTTGCAAATATGTCTTGTAGATCAATGGCCAACGCTAATGTCAACATGAACTTCAGCGCGTTCCTAGAAAACCAAAATGAAAGATGATGGCAGCAACTATACTCTGGTGGGTCCGAACACGAGATCATCCTCATAGCTGCCAGGAAGCAATATGTCCTAGAAGGACC